>CH002414.1:54981-71654 GCA_000149265.1 Ciona savignyi | reverse complement strand
TAATTATAAGGCAATTAAAAACAAAACTTGTTTTCATTTTGTATTTTTGGTCTCCTTTCCAGGTGGTTCAATCTTCAAAAAACTCAAAGGACATTAAAAGAAGAATTAAAGCAATTTCGAAAACCGAAAGAAGTTAAGAAAATGTAATATTGCTGGTTAAGCTTGGCTTGCCTAATATTGGCTAATCAATGTGCTAGTTTTGGCGACTCATGTTTACTGTCGTATACCATATATAATTTCGCTGCCAAGTTTAGATGATTAGATTTTTGGCTTTCATCTGCTGATTTAGGCATTTACCTACTTTCAGTTTGCTTTACTGCTATTCAATACATTGTAGTAAGGGCATGGTATGCACTAGGTGATCTAACATTAGTCTTTGTGATAGAATTTTTCCATTCATGGAGACGAACTCTGAATATACTATTCTATAGTTTAAAATGTTAAAAAGCATGTATTTAAATATTTATTTGTTTTTATAAATTACCTAATGCAGTTGTAAAAAAAGCCTTTTGATTCTGAAACAACATCAGAATTCTAGAATCCCCTTGCCCAAAAGTGTACGGCCAATCCGAGTGGCTGTGCCCACATTTTATTCATGTATTCTTATTTATAGTTAATATTTTTTATTAAATCCATTACAGTTGTTATTCAGCATCTGCTTTGAGAAAAAACTATTTAAATTCCTCATTTCAGTGAAGATAAGAAATTAGAGAGCACAAAACCGGATAAAGATGCCGCCCTCGTTCCTACACCAGTGCCGACCAATGTGAAACCTCTTCTCTCTCCTCGCAGAAGGTCAACTAATAAGAACCGAACATCGATAGATACAAAGGTTGGTTCGATCATGTTTCGAGGGTTTTAAAGAAAGCATTGTGTTTAACTATCTATATCAGTCTGGACTAATTATTCTGTCACAACCACATAGGGGAGGGTTATTCATTTATCAAAATTTTAGGCTGTTTGTCTAATTTAGGGGTGGGCAACATACGGCCCGCGGGCCGGGTCGGCCCGTGAAGGGATTTTGACCGGCCCCCAGATTGTATTTAACAACAACCTGTAATGTGACCAGGTCCGGCCCGCTGTCTGTATCCAACCACACACTAATGTGGTCCGACGTATCATTCCTAAAAGTTGCCTATCGCTTTACCCTTACCGCACTGGTAATGCGAGCTGGTGAAATAAACAATTGCTTAGTACTCCAACAATTGTGTTAGCACACTTTTTAAACAAACAATATAAGGTCAAAACAAAGAGCGTTGCAAACATCACCCAATACTGGGTACTGTGTAACAACGTGATTGTTAGGGTTAGTTTTTCTTATGCCTTATATTTAAATTCTAAATACAAATGGATTGTATGAATTATTAAGGATTATTAACCATGGGATACCCTATGAAACGTAAATTAGAAATAAAGTGTCAATTAAGCATTTAACAAAGATTGGATACCAAAAGTATTTTTCACAAAGGTTGGCAACTAAGCAGTATGTTTACTGTATTTTCAGAGTGTTTCGTTAGTAAAAGAGTACAACATTAGTCGTCATTATTTGACGAAACATGGAAACTATGGAAATAATTTAATGAATAAATATGTGGTTAAGTTATTGAATATTATTCATCTTATAATCCGGCCCACCAAGGACTTCATATTCCCATATCTGGCCCGCCGACTAGAGAAGTTGCCCACCCCTGGTCTAATTCATCCGGCAATTTTGCTAAAAAAATATGCTCTTGGAACAATGAATGCACTCTTATGCCATTTACATCTTTAAGGCTGCGTATTGGATAGAAAATGGAATAACAAGTATATTACTTTTTTATACTAGGTTGACATGGTGGCTCTGCCACCCTGGTAAGCGAAAAAGACACCAAAATATTGCACATTCATAGGCCTACCATGCTGCATGACATTGGCATGTGCATAAAATGTAAAGTACTTTTAGTCGTAAATCATTAATCTACTAGCAGTTGCAAGTGCATTTGCACTAAATTGCTGTTAGGACTACAGTTTTCCAATTTGCAACAGAGAGAGTGACAGATAATGTTGAAATCGTGGAATTATCAGGACTGGCGAGTCATAAAAAGATTTAGATCGCATTAGTTGCATTTGTGTTTTTTTTTGCATTCGAATAATTAAGTGTATGTGCCATGCAAGATACAATGCTTGCCAATGTTACTGAGCATGACAATGTCTTTTTTAAAGAGACTGATCAATATGATTTGGACTGCAAATAAAATTGAAATATTGTTTTTTGCATATTGAGCTATGTTAAATACTTAGTATTAAAATACTTTTCTATACATTCCAATGTAATTCATTTGATGGGATTTTCAGGAAATTGGTCATTTGCATGCATTTGTCTTTTAAACAATACCATTTGAACTGACCCTGGCACTAATCTTATATGAAAACTGGATGGATTTCCAGTTAGATTTACAACTACAATTAAACTCTAATTTTTAAAAGGAACATTCTAAGTTCATTATTTTAAACACGCTTTACCACCACCACTGCAGTTGTTTAATATTTCATACCTTTTGTCCCATGTGGTCTGTGAGTTGGCTTGACCACGGAAATGGTTTCATGTTATATTTTATTTCAAGCCTATATGTTTTTGTGAAGACTTTTACTTCAATTACATAACTTTGATATATGGGAATAGTTAATTTGATTTTAAACGATATATTTCGTTTCTGGACAAAAATAGTAAGCACGTTGTGTGTGTTTTAAATAAACTGGACGACAAGTTGTAATAATAAAAACAGCACGAGGTTAGTTCATTATTCCCGTTTCGTCCAATGGTACTCCCTTCACTGACACACTTTATCACAGTGTCAGTAGCCTTCATTATATCGCCCTTGCTTTCTGCACTATCTTTCCCGATTGACATAAATAGACCACACTTAGAACAACTGGCGGGCGATATCTTCTGCCGAGACCACGCACATTGATTGGCACTCCATAGAGTATTGAGAGCTTTCTAAGACGATGCAGCGAGTAATATGCAAAGGCTTGTAGTTAAACTTTGGGTGTTTATTGCACAGACCTCGCCGTTTTAGTATTTGTACTGCAGATTGTGCAGCTAAGGAACCCTTACGTTCAGTTTACACAAATGCTTTGGTTTGATTGAATATATTATATTGATAAAAACTGTTTACAGCGTAATTATCGTTTCGTGAAGACTAATACATAATTAAGCGCCTGTAGAATTATTAAACAAATAAGGTTTTTAAACAATTTTGAACAGCTATTGTTGAGTGCAAACTTCAATATGATCGGAAATATGATTCAGATCGCTGATGCGTTTTGAACATTACTTCATGACCAAAGAAAAATGTTTTATTGAAGTTTTCAAATGTTAAAAAGTCAAGATATGCAAAGCAGGATATGTTAAGCTTCTGTTATTAACTTTTTTGCAGTAAAGCTTGCTTGAAGGTCGATAATTGTCCGTTTGTGCGTGGCTTCCGGTTATACTCGTTCGAGTTATTCATTGGTTTTTATAAGAACGAAAATTGTCGAAAATGGATTTCCACGAAGACATTTTTGAACGCAGTCGAAGCCGCTTGCACCTAATGCAAGCTATCCGCCGGAAGATGCTGCAAGAAGTTGACGATTTTCAGCCCTTTCCGTCGCACGTATGGAGCCATTTTAACAATACGCGTAGTCGGATTCTCCCACAGAGTAGTAACGCCCACAATTATACAAGATCGGTCCGTTTAAACAACCTTTCCCGAGTGCTGGACGATAGATTAAGTATACTCAATCAACCTCAAGTTTTTCCGAACCCAAGTTTCGCCCCCAAAATCGAAAAACGTAGCTTAGATTGGGATAACAGAGTCAATTCAGCAAAAATCGCACAGAATGGACAGAAAATGTTCGTGAAACCTCCACCAGGTTCAGCACCGAATCGTTATAAAAGCGTATTGACCATTCAATGTTCTCCACCGAAAAATCAGACTTCTTCGACGTTCAGCGTGAATCAAACTAGTAAAACACGTAATGGTGTTGTGTCTATTCCTGTGCAACATATCACCTGCCCAATGCCACCAAACAAAGGAATTCACTTTCAGATGCGTGGACAGCGCCCATTAGAACCGGAAACGCATCTTGTTTCATATAGCATGCAAACAACACCGTCTGTTACGTCAGTTCGTCCTGCCGCCAACGTAAACAGTAGCTATAACTTATTGAACAGATCTAGCAATATAATGGACGACACGAATATCCAGCCACGTATTTCAGGCAGCAGATTGGATGCACGGAATTGCGTAATGCGACATTTGCGGTCTGCAATGCCGTCTAATCAGGCAGAACAAAGCAGTATCGTCAAAGGCAAAGACAGTGCTGTCATTTTTCAAGAAATAAAGCGAACGCAACCGGTAATCAGTTCCTGTGCGGGCAGTTTTGTTTACAATACAGCAATAAACTCTCCCGACCATACTAGTAAAACACAGACCAGTACAGCTTGTTCCATTGCCGACGTGTCTTCATATTACAGCGATAACGGTAACTCTATTGAGTCCGTCGTTTTCAAATCATCAAACTCGAAAGTAGAGACGGACAGGGAAGAAAGAACGCTGCCAGCTTTGCACAGCGAATCGCTAGATAATAGACAATGCATTAATAATGCAGACCCTGTTCACTGTAAGCTCAATTCTGAAAACGAAGCGCACAAAACAGCCATGGTTGATATTGAAGTAATGACCAGACTGAGAGACCAGACTGAACTTTATCCGCAACCGGATGGTTCTAGATTGGGCCGGTTTATTAGGGCTAAGTCGCAAGACGATGACAATTTTGAAGATCGAATCACCGATTTTTTTGGTCAAACCGACGACCTCGACAACTGCCTATGCTCCGATCCTTTCAAGGTGAACCTGCCCAACTCAATCACCGGTCACAGTGAGACTCCGTTTTTAAACAAAGATGTAAAGGTCAGGGATACAGAACATTTAAGGGATGTCGAGGTACAGAAGATTGCAGATACTCATATTTCTAATACGGTTATTAAACCTGGATTACAACACCAAAACATTTCTGACGTTACAATAGCAGATTGTGACGTCAAAAAACCGGAACCTAGTATCGAAGAGAAAAACACAGTAAAAACCAAGGTAATATCTATTTTAAAAACGTAGTTATTTTTATTACGCTAGCCGAACAACAACATATGCAACAGAATATTGATTTGTACACGTAACACTTGCGTGGGAAACCGGAAGTGATGTTTTTTTGTTGTCTGAAAGTAGATGTCCAAAATTATCTCTAGTTTTAAACCCGAAGTGATGTTTTCTATATTTCTTTGAATCAGTCGTTTCTTACTCAATACTATTTACTGTGAGTTGCTTTGATGAGAGACAAAACCATAGTTACCGTCTTGTAGACTTGCTGATAGACGACTTTGTCGTTTCGTTCCTTCATTACGTAAATTCAATTGCATTTTTTCATGACTGAGGTAAACGCTCGATCTTTTTACCCGCTACAATAATTATAATATATAAGTAAAATATGCTGAATATTGTCTAGTTTGATCACAATTTTATCACAAGTACATTTCTATTGTATGTATATTTAATCTTCAATATATATTAATTCTAGACAACATTCATATGGTTACAAAACTAGTTAGAAAAACAAGTAGTGTATGATCATTTTGACTAAATTCAGTGTTTGTTTGTTGTTAGCGTGGATTGAACGGATGTTTTAATCATTCAGCTTTTGAATGTAAATATGCTAGCTGTTGCACTTTCTTGAACATATATCAATTTAAAATTTCTTGAACTGATGTTATCAGTTTTGTTTATTGTTAATTCAGTTGTGCGTACGTATTGAATTAAATGATTAATATTGCGACACGGCGATGTATATTGTATATAAACGCAGGCATGTATCATAGTGCGTTGTGACGCATCGATACCAAGTCACCTAGCATTAGGTTGGCTCGTTCCAGGAAAACCTCATATCACCAAAACGAATGTAACTTCGCCAATGGAAAGTTGTAACCACCAACAGTGAACATTCAGCCCTGGTACAAACCTTTTTCCGTTTTATCCATTCGTGCGTTTCTTCTACACAAGTTTCCAAAGTCATTTTCCAAAGGCAAATTTGCTTTGCCACGAACAGTTATTGATTGAGCATTGATTAATTAAAAGTTATTTTGATAAAACAGCATCATGCGTATTAATATTTCATTCAGCGTTGTTGGCTCCACAAGATTGTCTACCAGCGGAGGTTTAATTATAAAAGTTTAATTGTTGTCCAGTGAGTTTTGCTTTCGGTACAACAGTCCTCCATAACACGCAAGGTGACCGGAACAACAATTATGACTGGGTTTAAATACAGCGGTTTGTATCGTCACTGAAGTCCGCAATCATTACCGTGATTGAAATATATCTCCACTGAATATTTACACAAATAGTACATCATAAAAACGAGTATCAACTATCAGCAAAAAATCCCTTGTACAAGATGATTTTTAAGTACAAAATTACTTTAGAAGACTTATTTTCTAAAAGTTGTATAGCTTCCCTTTAAATGACATTATCAATGCAACAATTGCTTCTCGGTAGTCATTTCGCGAGGAGTTATTTTTGAACGCTTTACCCACGCTGTTTCCCTTTTCTAGTTTCATATGCTGCAGAATATGCTTTGTATTAATGACATTTCACAAGAATAACTATTTTAATTAATTCTTCACAGTATATTTCTGCAAACTCGCATCTTGTAGCAACAGTGCCGTGATACACGCGCTATGAATCCTTGAAACCAGTTGTGTATTATGTCTTTAGTTTGAAATATCTAATTGTATGTTTTCAAACCGAAGATATATTTTTTTATATAGAATAACTGGATATTTTTCTTTGATGGCATAACTTAACATGACGGCTACATAAAAAACAACTTATTTTTCTTCGTGTAACCCGTGTTTAATTCGTTTAGTATGCTAGAAAGTAACGTCACCTCTCATACTTTCAGCAGGTTGCCAGTAGCACCGAGTCGTCGCCCGTGTGTAGGTCAAATAAAAAAGATGAAGGGACGAGTAGTCGAATACCAAGATTTCACTTTCCCCATGGACAACCCAGACCGACAGGTTCGCATTTAACTTGTGTGGTTATACAACTGTTCGGTCATTGACATGTTCCTGTTAAGTCGTTAGTAAAGTTGTAGACGTGTGAATAGACACCGCCATAAATCCCTTAATTGATGTTGATGATCAATTCAGCTATAACACAGTACCAACCATACATATAAATATGGGATGAATGGTATGTTTATCAAAATATCATTAAACATAATTCACAATTGGTGGCTTGTTAACAAAGCGGTTATTCGCTGATATATTGATTTTAAAGATTGGAAAAGTTAGCGTTGCATGAGCTATGAAATAATAACGTAATTTTTTTCAACGTAGCTATTTGTGGCACTTTGCTAGCATAGTACTCATATATGATTTGAAAATAATTACAAAAATGGCCAATTCACGCTTG
Source organism: Ciona savignyi (assembly GCA_000149265.1). Lineage (NCBI taxonomy): Eukaryota > Metazoa > Chordata > Ascidiacea > Phlebobranchia > Cionidae > Ciona > Ciona savignyi. The sequence continues at coordinate 64,167 of CH002414.1, read as the reverse complement.
CCTTAATGAAAAAGCTTCATTTTTACTGCTTAGCTGTAAGAGCCAATCGTGTTGATTTTTAAAGGTTATGTGAAAAACACTTCGAATTGAAATAACTTTTTTGGAGGTCAAACTCACCTCGCATTTAACTAAATGGCCCGTAGAATTCGCAAGGCTAGTAAGAAATATAAACAAGGACATAGTGTCCAGGTGTCAACATATTTGCAAAACTTGATCCTCGAACCAGTTTATTTTATAAAAATATTGTTCTTTTTTACACTGAGATTACATTTGTGTTTTAACCCCGTATAATTGACAGACGAACTAACTAAAGCAATAGAAGGAATAAACAGGGCATTCAATAAACTAAAGAATGAGAAACTAACTCGTCAGGAATTGGCACTGATAGCTAAGGTAAGGTTTACCAGTCTTTAACAAATATTCACATATCATGTTACAACATAGAAGAGTAATTTAAAATATCGGGTGTCAATAATGTAATGAGGACTTTTCATACGGAGCAAGAATGCTGAGATTTTGTTCTTAAATTCACGTTTTTTTAAAACATTAATAATAGGATAGGATAGGATAAGATATTCATCTTTATTCCCGTGAATGGGAAAACCAAGGGGGTTAACACACGGGCAATCGTCAGATCACCTCGCCCCCACCGTCGGGTTACCGGAGCTATTGCAGTGTGTTGTATATGATAGACATGTTCCTTCAATTTGGTAGAACCCATTAATCCGCTGGGTTCAGGCAATGTCCGTAAAGTGCCTTGCCCAAGGACACAACTGACTAGCTAGCGACCAGTTTCGCACTTGCAACCTTTCGATTGAAAGGCGACGCACTTAACCGTTAGACCAACGGGCCGGACAAATAGTAGTATTTTTAACGTTTTTAGTTCTCGTAATAGCTGACTAATCGATACAACTTGATTTACTGTTTTTAATTTAATACGTATGTCGAGTTTCGACGGCTATGTGATTTTTATGTAATTTTTTCCAAGGAACTTGGACTTGGTTCGTATTGGAAATCAGCATTGTACAAAGCAGCTTGTCAACCTAACGCTTCACTTGTTTCGAAATCTGACGTCATTACTATGTGGGAAAGGTATGAATACTATTAATTCTTCCACTCTGGTTAAGAATTTTTTTATTCTGTTTTTCGCTAAACATTACGTAAGAAACGCAAAACACTTAACCTCTTTCCGTCCAGGTGCATATTTGTTAATATAATCCTGTTCGTCCCCGGAGGTGGCAAACATATTGTAGGGGTCGTTTAACTCCAGACCACAGCAAGAGTTACCACAGTGTGTTATGTAGGTTGGATACATTGCCTCAGTTTTAGTTCATTCACTGGGTTTGGGTAACGAGCGTTAAATGACTTGCTTAACGACACAATCAATTGGCTTGTGGCTAGTTTCGGTTTTCGTCGAAACATTCGTCTAACGGTCCGGGGCGCTTCCAGACAGCAATAGATTTTAGTTGTTTTTTTTTTACAGAAATATCAATTTCACAATAAATCTCACAGAATTGCAGCAAAACACCATGACAATCCATCACGATTTGTAGCGATGTTGGCAAAACCGGGCCGCAGCTCACTCGATTTTGATGATTTTCTTTGCGTTTTACAGGTCAGTAGGAATACCGACCAGAAACTTAACTTAACACGATCAGTAATATCTTTTACGAATTCTCTGACGTCATGACATTTTCTTTTTATTGCATTTATCTATGACGTAACAAGCATGATTATTACAGGACGTGGTTGAATGTCATCCAGGATTGGTATTCTTACGAGACGCCCCAGAATTCCACACTCGTTACATGAATACGGTGAGTTCGCTTTGCGCAATGTCCTCTACGTTTATATGTGTTTTGTAGTATTGGGTCTTATTCTATTTATTACAACCCTTTATATTCGACCGGAAACCCAGTACGTGCGTTATGCAGATGTTTTTTTATGTGTAATATTTAACTTGGGCCAACGCGAACCAGATATTGTCATCCGCAAATCACTTATCAATTTGACTCGATATTTTGAACTTTTGAACTGCATGTCAGTATATTAATTTTGCCTGTCTAAGTACGTCATTTTATTTGTTTTGTGGTATTCACAACTAACATTGTCGATTATGGCGTCACAGGTGATAGCACGGATATTTTACACTGTGAACCGCTCGTGGTCGGGTTGTATAACAGTTCCAGAACTTCGCCGTTGCAACTTCCTTCAGGTTACTGTTCATTTGTTGTATTTATTTTGTATCTATAGTAAGGGGTGGCTATAGCATTTAACCCCATGAGAACTCGAGTGGGTTAAAACTCATATTTCCTAAATTGTGTGCTGTTTTAATTATTGGTTTTATGTAATGTAGGTCTATAGTTGTGAATTAATATTATAGGTTATTGCACCATGTAGAACTGCATACATATGCTTGTAAGCTTCTATGACTAACACTGTTGCGGCAACCTCCCCATTCTTGTACAGGCATGAAAGGTTCAGTAAATGCTTACTTAAGTTTGCTCCAACAGACTTTAGGCATGCTTGAAGACGAAGACGATATTAACATGATTTGCGATTTCTTCTCCTACGAGCACTTTCTACGTTATATATTGTAAGTTTTGGGAACTGGACACTGACCATGATTTAGTGATCGACAAAATGGATCTTTCCAGACACGCCAACGGCGGTGAGTGTTGTTTTATTCATTGCACACCGAGTTGAAATCATCGTGAGTCAACTTTCACGTCACTGTAAACTTTAGATGAAACATGTTTAATTATGTATAGATTCTAATAAGGAAAACTACAGGCTTTAGACATTTCATGAATCACGTGATTTATACAAACGTTTCGACTTTCGATTGTAACTAGCTAACTATTTACTTCTTATCATCAGTGTGAAAATGGTTAGTTTAATTATAACTTTACTTCAGCTTTATCGAATCGCCTCATTGACCGCGTGCTCTCGGGCGCCGTTACCCGGTGGGATACATCAGACCACCGTCTCCACAAGATGTCGTACGTGGATTTCGTGTGGTTTTTAATATCAGAGGAAGATAAAAAGTCATCAACCAGGTAGAGCTCGGACGCATAATAGACGTAAAATTTGTTTATAGTTTAAATTTATTTTCCCATCTATCCTTTTCAATCAATCTCTGTTAAGTGAACGTTTATTATACTTCACACGAACCCGAACCTTGTTATCATATTTTCCCAATCTCACGCCTAATGATAACCATATTTTTTCGTGTGTAGTCCTTTTTTCCAAACAAAAAGTTAAAAGTTTGTTGATGTGACACCACCCCCTCCCCCTCAGCATTGAATACTGGTTCCGCTGTATGGACGTGGACGGGGACGGTGTTATATCTATGTACGAGATGGAATTCTTCTATGAAGATCAAATGAGAAAATTGGAACAACTCGACATAGAGCCATTACCATTTGAAGATTGCGTTTGTCAGGTTTGGTGGAATTACTCGTTTATTTTTGTAATGAGGTGTCAAATGAGATGTCTATTAATTTTTATGTTTTTATCTGACGTTTATTAAAAGAAATTTAGTCTTTTTTTGATTTCCCTCGGCCTATTTAAAAAAGTGGTGCTTATAACTCGTTTCTTTCTATTTTTTAATGTGTTCTCAAACACCTTCAACGAACAACGAACCCAAGTGTGGATACACGTTGAATATTGCTTCTCTTATCCTTTGTCACCTTTTAAATCAATTTCAACCGATAAATAAGTGATTTGATGCAGATGCTGGACATGGTGAAACCGGCGAACCGCGACCACGTGACTTTAAACGATTTAAAACGATGCAAAATGGCGCATGTGTTTTTCGATACTTTCTTCAACGTCGAGAAGTATTTGGACAACGAACAAAAAGACCCGTTTGCCCCTCAAAAGGTTGGTTTTGTTTACGCAATTGTTTAAATGCGTATTTACGGTCGCATGGCCGAATGGTTAACACAAACTATACACGTGTTAATTCTAAAAAAATAACGACTTTGGGGGCCACCCATCATGGGTTCGAAGTTCGAACCTTAGCCCGGTTAAAACTATATTGTTAAAATAAGTTTATAAAAAACGTTTGTGTTTCTCTGTATTTCGATTTCTGCAATATGATTTAAAGTAATCCAAAACGGTGTGGACGCTAGTATTCTACATATTGCCAAATCTCAATCGAAACCGTTGCATGAAAGCAATCCATTCTGTACCACAGGACGCCGAGGCGTTACAGAACGAACCGACAGATTGGGAAAGGTTTGCAGCTGAAGAATACGAACTTCTGGTGGCGGAGGAGCAAGCTAACGACCACCAGATGTCACTTGACATGTGAGGTTTATTGTGGTGTTGGTGGTGTTTCGATCTTTAAATATTCGGTTTCTGTTCGGCCCTTTCAAATAGCTTCGACTCTCACAGGTCATATGACGATGACATTGACCCGTTACTCGAGGACGAATTGCGCAATCTGGGAATCAACCACGAGCGAACTCCAACCAATAAGAACAATAACGTGCTTGAAAGTGGCGATTTCCTCGACAAGGGCGTGAAAGACGCCAACGACTTGCCCACTTGACCAGACCTCGACATCCCGACGCGCTAGTGTAACGAAGCTTGCCCACGAGGGAAAGGAAAACGGAGGTGGTTAAAAGAAAGCAAACCCACGATCCTCTGAATATCATATGGCTTCACAGCATGCCAAACTGTTCTTACATTGTTCCCTAGCTTACAACCATTGATTACGTACACGTTACATTCTTCTTCTTTCTCCCACGGTACGCTTTGCTTCGTATGATATAATATGACAATGACGGCATTTTTCTTAGCGGCCTTTATTAACATTTGCCTTGAACCTTAAACTCTTGCTAAACTGAGATTATGTCGCAAAGGCCAATACATCGCTGCTTATTATAAACATCAGGCATGCAATGTCTTGTTCTAAATTATACGGTTCGACTTTTCGTACTTTCTGTTACCCACAAATGAGTAGGACTATTGACGTAATTGGTTTCTAACTGGCCCTTTTACAACTTTTTGTTATCTTTGCCTGAGCTGTACTGAACGGGTCCATTTCATGGCGTAACTTTGTAGAAAGCTCTCTTTGCTGGCAATACCTCACTAACTAAGGTTTGGATTTAAGTTCAGCAGCAGAGTCTGGGGTGATGGCCGAAGAGTAGAATTATCTCTCTCGCTCTCAGCAGAGTTAACGCCGTGAAATAACCATCAGGTGTTCCCTCTTGTAAACTCCAGTTTCTATATATTTTGTGTTCTCTTTCAACACTGTACACTAATGACTGTCATTTCGGTACTTTATTTTTCTATTTGTTTCCAAGCCCTGCGTCCGACACGGTACCGCGATATAGTTCAATTTGTTCGAACTACTTTCCTCATAACCTCTTGCTTCAATTCTAGAAATATTAAACTCGCAAGAATAAATACTTGGTATATCACAATTGACTTTCTTTTATCGAATTATATGAACAACATCTCGCCCACGTGACTGCTCGGACATGCAAAACAACTGTTAGAGTGTGGTATAGATCGTCATATAGTAGTGACTTAAGGTAGTATAAAACGCTAGGTCTTGTGTCGACGACCTGTTTTCTTGGGTATTGCGCGAAAGACCCATGATAATAACTGGAAACAAATTGTATTTCCCCAAGGGTTACCATTAGAGAAAACAATGACATCCAAACGGACAGAATTAAGTTTGACTTTTATTACCCTGCAAATACACGGACGATTATCTAATAAAAGGTAATCGTACTAAGGGTTAACACTTAAAGACGGAAATACAAAAATGCAATAAAAATCTTATTAAATTTTCCGTCAAAACGTTGAGGGGTTTAAACTGATCACCATAAGGAATAGTTTAAATTTACGTAGTTATATATATCCGTATATAATAACTTCTAATTGTATTTTGAACTCCTTTGAAATATACCGTAAATTGTGAAAAATTTGATCTATAACTAAACGTACTGCGCCTGGCACTACCGTATTTTTGTAAAATTAATCTAGTTTTTTTTAGTTTCAACACCATACATATTAAACGATTATGCAAACCTGTTTGTATGCAGTGTCAACCATTGTTACTAAATACTACACCACCTTGATTATTATTTTGAATTTAATAATATAGTGAATTACCTTATAAAATATCAACAATGCGGCCAAAATAAAACAAAATTATAAAACCCTTTTAATTTGTATGTTTTTATTTCAATAAGCACGGACCTTATTACGTCATAATTATCTGGGTCGACATCCTTATTACGTAGGATCTGGTATCAATCAGCGCTGTGACCCCACAATGACGTATCAACTTCCTGTGACGTATGGCGCCATCGTAATTGAAGAATTTACTATGTTGTTAACTTCTATAAATTGTTTATAGAGGCCAAAATACAAAATAAGATAATATCACCTAGTTGTGTTGCTAAACCATCAAGGAAGTGCTCGCATTTAACAAGTTGACCGTGCTTATTTAGAAAATAAAAAGACAGACTGATCAAGTGGCCGAGTTGTATAATTTTATTTTAAACGTTGCATCCGAATAAACGGAGGCGACAACTTCCCACCTCATCAAGTTGAGTTGCTTCCTATTACTAGCTGCTAACGACTCGTCTCTGGACAATGAACCTTTGCGGAAATAAAGTGCATATTCTTCGTGGTTATAATTTATACTGATTTGCGTTTTCGTGGTGGTATTTCAAAAACCGATTTACTTGTATCTGTTATGCTTCTTTCAATCCCGCCATAAACTATAAATTGGATGGGGCAAGTTTTAGGCAAACGCATAGAGGCATTTTAAAACCAAACCAAAGTAAACAATTGTACCAGATCCAATTTTCTTTTTTATAAACCAAAAAATAAGATGAAAACAGGTGTAGTTACGTGCAGGATTAAACTGGTTGGAACAATCTTGCTGCGACACTAAATCCACGTAACGTTTGATACATTCAATTGTAAGGTATTTTGTCATATTTTTGTTTTTTTTACGTTAAAGCCAAATAAGTTTGTGTGTCTGCATTGATACCAGACTTTGGAGTCCCATTCTCGCTCGCATATGTTATAGTTCAACTCTTCTTATCTGTTCGACAGATTGTGGTGATTTGATGAAACAACCTTAATTTTGATTTAAGGCTGGTGTACTTGTCTCGTGGTATTTTGTTTGCTAAGCACCTTTCGCGTTCACCGCACAATCAAAAGTAAATAGTAAATAATTCCAAACGCAAACCGCTTAAGAGACGCGCTAATTCTCAAAGCGATACTGTGATGTCATATAAACGATTTCTTAATTAGTCGCGTTGCCTTTTTCGGAGATTGGTTGACCGTGTGAAAAGATGAGTATAAAGCGAAAAAGTGATTTTAAGAGCTATAAAAACAAGGAGCTTTCGATAGAAAGCAACAGTGTTCAATTCTATTAATGAAATGTTACGTTTTCGTGGAACATAACGGCGTTTTGCTTTTTGCTTTTTAGTTACAATACTCTTAACAGAAAATGAAATAATTAAGGTGCACCGAAAACGTTTTCTTAGATGAGTGCGCGTGTATATATATTATCGCAGCTACAATTGCTTGATGATATTAGATGTTTTCTAGGAATAATAAATATGTGCGGACTGGAATGTTTATCAATTTAATATTTTCCAGATCCAGACGTTTTTAACATGTCAACAGAAGTAATGAGAAATATGACCCAGGATGATTCCAACCCAGAGATTCCATACAACGGATACATATGGAACCAGCCGCAGTATGAAGAACATTTGACTAATGGAGTTCCGTCTGGTTATGGTTACGTGGACTCATCAGTTCCTTATTCTTCTTCAAACTGGGAAGCGAATTGTGGTTCTAGTTACGAGCAAACCTCTCCAACGTCCTCTGTCGAGGAACCTTTCGAGAAATCTCAAATCAACCAACCTTATTATCAGTTCGAATCTTCGCCACATTATGCCGACCCTAATGGTTTTGCTCTGCTCCAGCACTACGTAGCTACCTCCAACTTCAACGACAACGTTGAGCAACCAAATTATCAAACTAGAATCCGAACCAACCTGCGCAAACGAGAACGGAATCTTAACATCAACAAAGCATTCGACGAACTTCGAGATAGAATTCCTAATCTTCCGTCAGATACGAAAATATCCAAGATTAAAGTTTTAAGATTGGCATCGGATTATATCAAACATTTGGGAAAGGTTCTTGTCAGAAAAGAATCCGTCCAGGTAAACATACTTCATTAACTACTTGATCCCAATGTATGAAAGTATGCTTTTTAGCATCTTTTAAAACTATAGCATATTATGGTATTTGTACTAAGTTTATTTGCCAATAATATTTTTGATTTTATTTCGGTATAGAAATAAGACAACCGGACAAACAACACGCTTGTTTTTAGTCCAGTTAAATATAAATTTTTAGACAATTGAAAAATATTTTTTGTGAATAAAACATTGCTGCAGGGCTGGCCTACTTATGGTCAGTTATTAAAACGTTATTTGTTGATACTTTGAAATTAAATATTTTAATTTTCTTTGTAGGAACCCACAGGCATCGATATTTTTGATGAAAGACTGCACAATAACTATCAAGTTGAACCGAAACGTAAATGCGAATTCGAAATCGACCCAGATGTGATTGCAATTAAAAGGAGAAAAACTGACTGGGTAATTTTTTAATTACTACAGTTTTAAAATAAAATAAATATATTGTTTAATTCTTTACTTATGCATGGGATTTTGGGCCAAAAATAACAATTGCCTTTAAAATAAATTTGTTTGCAAACATTTAAGAAGGCACAGATTCGATCTGTTTAAAGTTTCTTATTAAAAATATTCAATTTTGCAGAGTCGAATAAATGACGAAATAGCTCGCCATCAAACGATCAATCATGGTAAAGCTCAAGATAATACCACACTTGGAAACATTCGCGCCTCTCCCGATACCGAACATAGGTTTCACGAAACATCACCGTTAGTGGGCGATTGTGAGACGATGTACTTTAACACAGATGGGGTTGAAGTTTCCGAGGACTGTCTTTCAAGAATTTGAAAATACCAGTATTTTCTTGTATTACACGCATGCAATCCTTCGCTTTAAAATCGCACTATTGTATTCTGTTTTCCAAATCTTTATATCTTCACGTATAATTGTGCTCGCAAGTTTTACGCATTGCTATATAATCAATACTAAACTGCC
>CH002414.1:21293-40293 GCA_000149265.1 Ciona savignyi | reverse complement strand
TTTACAAATTCATTTATTATGCTCCGAACAAATCATAAACTCTTTATATAGTTTTGTAATCTTAAGAAAGCTTGAGAAAATAGAAAAAGAAATCACATGAAAACAGTTTAAGAACACTATCTTAGAAAGTTTAAGAAATCCACCTTTCACAACCATGAATCGAAATTGCATTGCAAAAGCGTTGGTTCCTAAATTGTCAAAACACCTTTACAAATAGAGACAAAATAATTTTTTATACAGACATTTCTTTTATGGCTATTCTGATGGTGTTTATTAGTTTTGTTGTGTCCATGTCAATAAAATGAAAAAAATGATAAAAAATTAAATTTATAGAAGACGAAAAGTTCAGTTGTAGTGGTTCAATAGCAAGAAATTAAATTGTGATCATTGATTTCGGGTAGTTTACCTAAAATTGTCAAAGATTGTAAACAATAAAGTAAAAGTACAGTGTTGTTTTTGGTATTCTTACCCAACAAATAACACATGTAAAATATAGTATTGTACTTAATATATTATAGGGTAGTACGATAGAGTATGATAGGATAGGATATTGATGTTTATTTTCGTAAATGTGAAAACACATAAGAGTAATCACACGGGCAAGATTGCCCGCGCCCACCGTCCGATTACCAGAGCTATATTAGAGAGTGTTGTTTATGATTCAGTCGTTGCTTTAATTTAGTTGAACCCAGTGACCCACTGGGTTCGGGTAATATCCGCATTTGTTTTATTTTAAATGATATCCTTCGAAGAGCGAACGACCGTTTTGTGGCAAACCCACGGAATCTTTTGCAATTTTCTTACAATTTACGGTCGTGTGGCAAAATGGTTAAAGTGACCAATACATATATACAGATTCATATGCAAAAAGGGTACATGTGACGAGCCCCTCATTGGTTTGAAACTTGCCTCGTTAAAAAATTACTATTAGTTCATGTAATATATTTTATTATTTCAGAGCTTTATTGTAAAGAGTGTTAATGAAACTTATTTTAGTTTTGACGAGTTAAGTTTAAACGTGGTAAGTTTTAACTGGTTTACCTGTGTTGTAGTTGTAATGGCTTATTTATTTCGACGTGAGTAACTAAAAAATCAATATTTAAGGATCCCGATGACGAGTGACTTAATATTGTATTTAAACTTTTCATCTTTTTGACACAATTTTTTTGTTGCGGATCGATATATCTTTAGGATACGAATAAAATGTTTAATTCATTGTGCAAGCATAATTGACCCCAAAAAACATTTTTGGACTATAGACATCTGTCGATATACAAATCGATAGTGTTCTATGTAGCCGTGTTATAGTGACAGACCCAAACATGTAAACATGTTCTATACATTACCATAGTCATCATATAGCTACTATTAATTGTTTTAACATTTCCCTTCAAAATAGTTTTTCATTATTAAATTTTCCAAATCAATTAAAAATGTTACAAGAAGAAAACCGGGCACTTTTTTTATAAGATTTTAAGTTTTACTAAAAAATTCTTGAGTAACCTTTACCGTGCGGTGTTAAAATAACAGAAATGTTAAAACGGTGATCTAAATATAATTCGGTGTGTTTTGCTTAAAATTTGGACTTAGGCATCTCCTTATAGTAGTAAGCTCTTCTCAACAAATCTGCCATAAAGTTCTCAACAAACTCTTTTAAACTAGAGAGTGTCAACCACGTTATATACAACACCATTTGTAAAATACATTTAGATTTTAAGCGATATATTTTTGCAATTGAAAACGTTTGGATCCAAAACTTTCCTAATCACACTTCACGTAGAAAGCCTTTATACGAAGTGCCAAAACACATGGTGAGTTGGTGATTCGCCTTTCAGCCGAAGCGCTGCAGATGCAAAACTGGTCGATAGCTACTTGGTTGTGTCTTTGGGCAAGGCACTTTACGGACATTATTGCCTGAACCCAGCAAATTAATGGGTTCTACTAAATTGAAGGAACGTGTGAATCATACGCAACACACTGCAATAGCTCCGGTAACCCGACGGTGGGCGCGAGGTGATCTGACGATTTCCCATGTGTTAACCCCATAGGGTATTCCATTCTCTGAGGTTGGACACCATGATCGGAAGAAAATAAAACACTGAAATAATGGTTAATTTGTATTTTGCAATTCTAAGAAATCCCCCGGTAAAACGGCTTCGGGTTCAGGCATATATAGACATGTTAGCTATCATATGTGACAGTTTTACTCCGATGTAATTATTCCTTCTAGGTGATTTCGGACGGACAACACACCCCTGTCATAGAATATTTGTGCTTAGGATGGTGGAAGCTGAGTTTGCGGAGCCTTTTTAGTGAGTTTGAAACATATTCGTCCATAAAGGCTTTCGGTGGAAGGTCTTGAAATGTATCGGTCAAAGCATCATTGGCTTCCTCCACACCAATCCCGGGGTGCGTTACCAATATGTGCATAAGTCCAATAAATTATTGTAGTTATATCACACCGCAGAGGGTGCGACGTGTATAAAATCAATCCGGTAAATTTGTAATAATATAAAATCGCCGAACAGTGCGTGTGCGTCGCCTTTTAGCCGAAGTTGGTTGTGTCCTCGGACATATAGGCACTTAGCGGATATTGCCTAAGCCCAGTTAATAAATATGATCTAATAAATTTAAAGTGTTAAGCACGTCTTAGACATACACCACACACTGTAATGAGAAAAACTTAAGGTAAGAACAGAGGGAAAGTGGAAAGGTGGGAAAATGCAGACTAAAATGGAAATTAGGACATTATAGTTAGTTTTAAACACTGGATTGGAGTTGTTGTTAGTTCTAGGGTTGAGGTTGGTATTTAGTGCAGAGTTAGACTCAAGTAAGTACGGATATTTTAAGCATATCCGGTTTAAACAATAGCAACAACTTTACTTTTCAGATTATATTTAAAACTAAAAACTAATCTGTAAATGTAAAATCTGAGTGCTGTTTCTATGAGGCCAATTCCTACGACTAAGTTTGGTAGAAGTTAAAGCTATCCAAGAGTCGTGCTTAATACGATAGATTGTCGTTTTTCGTGTTTTTTCAGGAAACCACTGTTCGCTCGCTGAATTGAGGTATGCATACATCGGAGTGTCCATACGTTCACGACAAAATTAAAACTTGCGTAGTTCACAGCATAATAATTACAGTGTTAGTGAGTATTATTTAATTGGATTGAAATAACAAAATGTTAAAAAGAAAAGTTGTTCTTAAATATTCTGGTCTGTAATGTTTTACTTAGTCCGTTTTTTTTTGAATATAGAATTGGTGGATGAATCAGTCGCGTGAACCATTTTGCCACCGTTCGTTTTATATCGTTTTGATTGTACTGGGTAAATAGTAAGGACTCTTAATGTCCACTTGCAATAGCGGGGATATGTTGTTAATTCTCTTGTTTATAATCTACAGAACGACAACGATAGAAATGAGTTACATCCATTATACATAAGGCCTAATTCCGGTGCATACTTTTTTCACCAACACGGAAGTATGCACCGCAAAAATGGGAAAAGTTATGACTATTGTACAGTATAATACAATATTTAAAAAAAATATTTTTAGTTAAATAAAATCAAGGATTTATAAATAAAAACCAATATTAAATGTACGCACTTGTACATTTTTCGAAAGGTCTTGAAAGAATGTAGGATAATGTTTGCATCAAAAAACAAAATGGCTGACTAGTTTTATGACTTCCCCAAAACATCTTGTATATATGTTTTGTATGTAAAATTAATTTTGACAAAAAGTTGCTTAAAATAAAGCCATGTCACTTACATATGTTGTAAACAACGCCAACAATTGTTAAGCTTAAGCTAATAGGTATTGCGACAGTATTTTTTAAATGCAAATTTTAGCAGGTTGCAGCCACAGTTCCATACCCAAGACATTGCAACTCTGCCGTATTTTAAAACTGGTTATTTATGTCTGATTGTTCAACAAGTTATTAATTTTATTACTGAATGTGAACCAACAGCTTGAAAATGTTGGAAAATAAAAAGAAATCTAATCGCTCTCTTTTATCAATGCTTATAACGAAGCAATCAGACATCTTTGGAAGGCAATTAAATATGAAGTTAACCGGTTTGGAAAGTCGAATTCTGTCAAAAAAGCAGCAAGTACAGCTGTTAAAATTTTAAGAAATAGAATAGGCCAAACCTTTATTAATTTTGGAATAACATGCTTAGTATTTCGAAACATTATACGATATAAATCCAACAACCACTAAGTCCACATCCAACCACTACTAATGTAGCGCACTAGTTCACTGCACCCGCATGTACTCACTCACAAGTAAAACCCCTTTCCTTTCTATTTCTTTTACTACAAAAATTGTATTTTTCAGAGCACCAGGAAATCTAATGACTGCAGGAGGTTCTTCCGTTGGTGGGTGTCACTGAAATAATCACATTCTCAAGAATTATTTTTTTCTGGAACTTGCTGCAGCATAGTTTATTCGTTTATTTATTATTAGTTTTGCCGGTTAGGTAGTTTTTGCCTGCCTATTGTTTGTTTCTATGCGTAATTGTTATGCATACCTAAAGTGCTTGTTTTGCACAAAAATGTTGTTTGTACTTAGTTTTAATTATTTATAAAGTGCAATATTGTTTTGCACAATAAATGTTTTTCAAGTTTAATTATTTATTTATCTATTTTATTTTTACTTAATATACTTTTAAATGCTTTTCGTAAGTGTTGCACTTGAAACTTTTTCTTAGTAAAATTTAATTTTTGGGGTTTTTCTTTTTCCACTGTGGCCCACAATTTTCAGGCCACCCCTTCTCCTAAAGACGACTCCCCCACTGCACGGGTTGCTTTGCCGTACACTATTCTTCGAGGCTTAGTGTAATAGTGTGTATTTTTTATTTTAATTATGCCTAAACATTTTCGTTACATATTCCAAAGCTACAAATAAACTGGTGGCTGGTTTAGATTTATAATCAATCTTTATTCCATTTTATTGTAGGTAGAACATTTTCGTTAGCTATTAACAGTATATAAAAACAAGAAAGCAATAAATAAAAAAAAACTGCTCCTGCATGTAAGCTTATTCGTTGCGTGTTAGTGATGTGCAGACCGCAAATGGTTGGTGGGTCTAAATCATTTATTAGTGGTAATGGTGCATTATATTTATGTCTATTTCTTTTATTTGGGGTACTATTTGCAAAGGTTTTAATCGAATTTAATAACTCCTTTAAAACAATTACACACGAACAAGACATACCCTTGTCATAAGTTTCATGATACTTAAACCTACAAAATAATTGGCATTTCCTTAAGTAATGAAAATGAATACATTTTAACATCTTTGGTATGTGATGTGAGATCCGACAAAATTAATTCAAAATTGAGTTAGCTTATTCTCGTTGAATTTGGACTGATATACACATTGTCCATATAAAAACGTACAAAAAGCAATACAATAACACCCAATACCCCCCAAAAAAAACTATTATAAACGTGAATTATGGCTTTAAACTTAGTCGAAGGTAATGTACAGTTTAATTTTATTGCCTTGGTCGTCTTGAGCCTCATTTCCACCAGAAACCTCCCAAGTTCGTTTGTCCATCTGAGAATAAAACTGTGTACTCTCTTTCACTTTGTAGGACGGGTACCACCCAAATTGTCCTGTTCTGTTATTTCCACCATAGAAAAAACCACTGGAATTATCCATCTGGGTCAATAACATATCTCCAAACTTCAAACTCAACTCTTCAGTGTAATTATTTCTCTTGTGACCTAGAACGGCTTGATGAAATTTCGCAGGAGTGCCTAAGGCACCTCCGTATATATGATCCAAAGATACATAATTATCGGCAGCTTGCCAATCTCGCACTTGCATTAGTTCATAGGCAACTGTTGCGAGCTGAAACAAAAACATTAAACAGTTTTATCAACCTGTTTGGTTGTGTTTTATAGTTTTCATTCTTAGTTTGTTAGGTTAATTTATGGTTTTAAAATAGGTTAATTGATAAAAATGTAAATGTAAATACAATAGAATGGAATATTTATAAAACAAACACATTTGAAAGACATTTTATTGGGTATTTTTTCATCTGTAGTTGTGTGGTTACGGCTACTAAAAGTTATGTTAAAAAGTAATCACCTCTGAACTTAAGGTACATACGAGAAAGTCACATTTCGATAGCATCATAATGTCAATTATGACACCAATAAGGCCGTTCTTGCTTTCTCTCGATTGTATAGTACTGGCATCAATCGAAATTTGCCTGCTTCCTAAGAATTTGTATTCGGGGAACTCCCTGGTATATTCACAAAAGTCATTTGGACGTATAGCAAGATAGAACTGAGATGATTTAAAGATTGATAAACTAA
Source organism: Ciona savignyi (assembly GCA_000149265.1). NCBI lineage: Eukaryota > Metazoa > Chordata > Ascidiacea > Phlebobranchia > Cionidae > Ciona > Ciona savignyi. The sequence goes on along the minus strand of CH002414.1, from coordinate 33,963 downwards.
AGAAAAAAAAGTACGAAAGTTTTAGTTTAAAACTTTTTTATAGAAAACACTAAATCCGGTAATTATGAGTCCCATTGCAAAAACGGGACACATACTGTTTTTGTCCGTTTTCTTCTTTTTTCTATTTTTCGTCAAACGCTTAACAGGCATGGTATACATGGCCCCGACATGTACAAATGAGGCAATGCAATCGCAATGAAACTTTGTTATTTGTTAGGCAACATAGTCTACATATGAGAAATATAGATGTTCTACGTACTGCATATACATATACATTAAAAACAACAACGTATTTTTTTCTAAAATTTGTTTTTTTAGCAAAGCGCCCAAACAGCTGCTCCATTCGTGTTCAGTTTTGTTAAATTTCCCAATTTAAACTGTTTTCTCGAAATTTCCTTTAACTAAACCACATGCCAATCCACTAAAGCATTATATTACAGAAAAGAAAAATATCCAAACAAGGCCAATTTATTGGTGTTAGCTTCTGTGTATTAAATATACTTAATTCTTTCGGATTAAAAATAAATTTCTCGGTCCTTTATCAATTAAGTAATAGGTATTTTTTAAACTCACTGCGAATTTTTGTATGTCAACATTAATCAGTGGACAAGAATATCAAGTTTGGGGTGGTGACTTGCAGAAACAAACAATATTATACATTTTGTATACGATTATTGTTTTGTTGTTGTCCATAATCGTGGATGTCACTCTCAAGTTTTCTAGAGAACTAATGACGCTGTTAATGAAACTTTTAGTCTACAATTTAAAATTAACACCAAAAGCTTTTCTAAGAGTCACCCATTTTAATTACGGCATTCGAGGGCGAACATACTGAGTTGTTGTATTGCTCGTTACTGCTGGGAATACATTTGGTGGTACAATCAAAACATATTTTTAATTATATGTTTACTTATAGTTTACAGTATGCAATTCCAAAATGAATGTGTTTATGTCCGACAGGGTCGTTATGTTATATTTATCATTCAATTTGATAAAGATTCCACAGTACCATGATTAATTTCGATGCTGCTATTATATCATCCGTTTTAAACACAGAGTGTATGTTAACATTAACCGCCATTTTCCTTTTTTAATATCCGCTATATAATGCTGCAAGCATCAGGATCGTATGGAAATTTTGGTTATCTAGAATCGTACCTTATGGGTCACCTAGTTACGAATTCATCTATAACCAAGATCGTACAAAGAAAACAGACTCCCAAATGTTTTAAATGGCATGTTTACCGTTCAGCTTGGTCCCAAACTCCAGGATCATCCGTAGCAAGTAAAATTCTCCGTTCTACAACGTTGCTTTTCCCTTCTTTTTTAAGGCGAAGTTCATACTTATCATACCACTCTTTTACATGAATAATAAATTCCCTTAAATGAATAAAATTCGCGGATTCTCCGACATCTGTTAATTTGTCAGTTCTCCGAACGTGGACACTGCAATACAACACAAAATCTTTTTCATTTTTAAAATGCTGATTTACTAATATTTTATAAGTTTCTTTGCAGTAATCCCTTATATGGTAAACTTTGTTAATCAAAACAAAATATTGTTCATCAAAACCAACCTCTCGATTAGTTAAAATACATATTAAACATAATAACACAGTGCTATATTTCAATAAATTAAATGGATTATAGTATTAGTATTTTTTATTATTAAAACTACTCATTACAATATAAAAAAATACTTACAGAGCCCTATTCACTAAAATACATCGGTCAAATCGAACTAAAAAGCGCTTAATGTACATATTCTGTGACTCACCCAACGATCGGCGTGCTGAAATCTATTTCTTTTTCATGCTGATCCAATATCTTTTCCATCCACGGTTTGGGTCTCATCAAATAATTCAGCATATGACCCGAGATCCATGCTCTAGGGTTTCCATGAAAACTCTTCATTTCTAACCAGACCTCATCAGAAATTGCTGCTGGTTTAAAGGCAAATCCCTTCGTTATCCTAGGTTCCTTAATATAGGAAAGCTTGTGGTCGGATCTTCGGTTCATTTTGTCTTCGGTGAAAAACAAGGGAAGGAAAGGATTTTTTTCAAATTAATTGTACTGAATTTTTTGTATTTAATCTACTGTAGTTATATTTTCTTTATTTAATTTTTACAAATGCTAACCATAACTATCCGATGACCGCAGATTTAAGCAGATTTGGCATCTTAATCCATTGCCCAGCTTTGCTATGAAATTTGTGGAAAAGCATGTTTACTCATACCCTATGGTCACATCAGTTTTCGATCCCGACTTATAATTATTCACGCCTCTCACACTCTATCCCACCAAGTCCGACCAAATAGCTTGGTCGGTTGGTGCGTCGTTTTCTGGCGAACGGTTTTGCCAAATCGAAGGAACAAATCAGTCATACACAACACACTGCAAAAGCTTCGGTAACCCGACGGTCGAAAGTAACGCTCCCTTACGGACTCGCGAGTGTGATTTGACAAATCCCAGTGTGATAACGACCGTTGTTTTTTTTTCATTCACGGGTATAAACATGACTATCATACCTCATTCTACCAATAGGCGCACCCCAGTTAAAAAAACTCAGTGATAAGGTAATTTAATTTGCATTTGATTGCATCGTAATACAAAGTATATACGGCTGTGAAGATATAAACTCTGTACATGTACTATATTTAAAGGTTAAACTGCGCATTGTACGACAAAGGCCTGTAAGCGTATATAGCCGAGTCAAATTCCAAACTCGAGGAGTTTTATGCTTGAGCAACCTCAGTTTGGATAAGGCTTTTATGGTGCAGCCGTACATACATCATATTACGGGTGTTGATTGAAATGTAATTTAGGTAATTTGTATATATATATATATATTTATTTATTTAAAGTTTTAAAATGTTTTAAAGTTTTTAAAGTCACGCTGTTCTAACTATATAAATGAGAGACGCCATTATTTTTATATTTTGGCAAACACATTTAAGCTATAGTATTAAACGTGTAAGATAATTTCATTAAACAAGTCTGAGAAGGTTGTGGGCCTTATTTATATTAACCTTAGATAATTCATATCTTACCCGTTTTTGGCCCGCAATAAGTGCTTTGACAAATATATTCTTCCCAATTGTCGACATTCATAGGATTGCTACAAGACGAGATAGGAAGCAATGGAAAATCTTCCAAATCCCCATTATGTGTGTATTGCGAGTTGTTAAAGTTTGCAAGCAAAACTTGTGTCTTTTCCATTGTATGGTCCAATCCTCGTACAAGTTGGTGCATCACACAACCAATCCCACATTCTTCTAATTCTTTCCAATAAAACTTGGAAGCCGTTTCGCAATCTGACGGATTCTGAAGACAATTGCATAGATTTAGTTGTCATCTTTTAAAAGCATACCTATAAATAATGTAAGGGGAAAGAATCGTAAACTTTGAAGCAAACACCAGCATAGTGAATTGGAATATACAAACGGTCACATGCGGTTTGCATATGATTTAGTTATCGATCCGGTGCGCTAACAAATGAACCCGGAACGTGTTAACCACCTTTGATTGCAAAACCACCTTGTGTGTAAAGCGTTTAATTGATTAGTATAACCCGTTTCTGCAAACACAGATGGATGCTGGCTTCCATGGTAACCAATTATTTTGATCATCGTTGTTAAAGTGCAAAAAGGAAAACAATAACAATTGTTATAATAATTACAAGTAAAACGAAAAATCCGTGCTGTAATAATAATTAAGGTTCAGAACAAGGTTAACACTAAACATATTTTAATGTGTTTCGTCGGACCAAGCAAAGTACATTTGTGTCCAAACATCAACTCAGTATCTAATGTGTAATTAACCTGAAGCTGATGTATCCACTTTGTAAGGTGATTTGATGATTTTGCCGCAAGTTTACTTTTCCACACATTATCATAAGATTGCAGATCTTCAATGTCGACGGTTAGAGCTCTGAAAAAGTATTTTAAATTGTTTTAAGGTGTCTTATACCAATTACCATCTTATATTAAACAGTTGTTTAAAGTATTGGTGCAAAAAGTTTAAAATCTTGGGTGTGTGATAAAGTCTAGTAAAATAGTCGAATAATATAAAAATACAAGTTTAATCGCCCTATAATACACCTACAAAAGTGAAAATAAAGGACGAAAACACAAGACACCACGTACAAAAGTAGCTCACCGTATTCTATCGCTAAGTCTTCCCACAGCTGCATTCGTTGCTAGTGTTATATTTTTCGTCTTTTCCAGCTCGGTGATTTCATGTTTTATCGCCATCCAAAAATGACGCATCTCTTTCTTTACATGCCTTGTAGAGAGAGTTTGGCTGAATCTTCCCGTATAATCTAACATATTCCAAATTGTTGATGCACATTCAGTATTAAAAATTATTTAAAAAAATATTTATTTAAAAATAAGGCTTTTGTTAGATTTTGTCTTGAGATTTATACAGATAAACGCACTCCCTTACTTATACGTAAGTGGTGATTGGAAAATCGAAATTGCTACAATTTAGGGACTTCAAGTGAGCTTTTAAACGATTACACTTGCTATGCTTTCTTTTATCTCCTTACCGAGCTCACTTCTATGGCCACATAGTTTTCGTGTTTGTAGAAATCATACTTCAACCATCATTTTCCTAATTTCGCTTCGTATATAGCCCATCAAGTCGTTGTATGAATACTTCTAATGTTTTTGTTCAGTTGCAGTATACACAATATTTCATCACTTATAATTAAAATTAAAACGGCGATTTACACACTCCATAATGTTTAACAGCTTCCTTTTTGCAATCTGTTTCTGTTACAGTTCTTAAGGTTTACAAAACACGAGAGATCTAACAGGGAACAGTTTCCAATGCCCAACTTGTAACCTTTTTTACGTAAATGTTTTATTTTTACATACTGTATAATTGGTCCGAAATTAAACTCGGTAACAGAATAAAACAAAGTTTACGAATGAAAACATAGAGCGAGTAGCCAGATGGTTAACTCGATCGATACAAATAACGATTTCGATTTTCGCGCGTTGTAGTTCATCAGTGTTGTAATTAAATTTACCGGGATAATAAACTGTAACTATAAAACAATATTTATAAACATGTAGTACACAGCACTGTTGCGTTACACAGAAGGAAATCTTAAAAAAATGAACAATTTATTTCTTAAATTAATTGGTAAAAAAATATAGCAAAAGTTATAAATTTGTTTATATATTGAAAATTCAAGACTAGATAATAGTAAGTAAATTAGAACATATTTACCTTTGTTCCCATACTTATTTTCCGTACTGTGATATATAGTGGAGCCACTAGAATCGCTGATACTGACCTTCGTTGGTGTTAAGCCGAAATACGAGCTTTAATAAAATAATACTTGTTCACAAAGCGGTTGAAATAAAAGACAAAGCAAAAATATAAGCCTCACCTTTCACTCAGTATAATTAAAACGCTAATAAACAAACCAGCGCAGACATGACATTTCAACAACAATCTAGTATTCCGTGAGATTCTGTTATACATTCTGTATTCTATAACACAAGTACAGAGTTATTCGATGTACATATCTCAAAAGAGTTTTATAGTCGTGTCGATCTAACCCATCGTATTCAAAATTATTTCGTCGAACAAAACGATTGTTTCCTGTTATCAGTGTTTCACAGAGTAGGGTTAATTGGTTAAGTAACGTCCATTAATAGCAAAATGAGTAAGGAGGCCACGAAACAAACACAATTAAATAGTACAGAAATTAAACAAAGTTAGTTTACTGTATTTTTCATTTACAACTTTCAGTAGGAACCTTGCCCTTAAACTTTGGCCACTAGCTTGTCGAATCTCTGGTCTACTGTTGTCAACTCACACCTAGTTCTTTGTTCTTAAAGAATTTGTAATTTTTGACATAGTATTTTTCATGCTTAGATTCAAGGTGCTGTTGAAATTTAGCTTCTTTTAGAGAGCAGTGAGCTTCGAAACACAACATACACGTGTGGCGCTAAGCTATCTTTAGTGGTTGCTTGGGGTTCGTCGAGTGCCTTATATGTCTTACACTAAATCCAGTCCGAACACCAATTAATCAGACTGCGAAATTAACTCCGTCTCGAAAGGTTTCTTTATTGTGGTTTATAAACTAACAGTGAAACACATGCGGTTAAACTGATTGGTTAAACATGCTTGGAGACGAGTCCCAAAACCGTCATCTACTTGGTCCGCATTCCAGAATTCTGTTCTGATAAATAAAATGAAAAATAAAATATGTCGACCGCATGAAAGCTTATGTTACATGGTAAAAGATTAGACGGGAAGTATCCGTGCGAAGATTAAAGCCGATTGACAGGTCATAAGATATGATTGACAGGAGGGAACAGTCACAGCTGTACATGGGCTTACTTCAATAATTGTATCAAAACTTCATTTAATGTGCAAAAAGCTATTACACAAACCGCAAAATCACCACACACTGCACACTGTGGCCTCACCTCGCCATTTACTTTCACCAATCAAAATTTATTAATAAAGTCTTTATTAAAAAAATAATTTGTTATTTTCATTTTGCCATTGAAAAATCGTCTACTGTAATACGTTAAAATTTACTGCAATTTAAATTTTAAACTTGTCCTCGTGGTTGTGGCGTTGTGATAGTTAGATAAAAAATATATAAGGAATACAAGCACAAAAAGCATTATAGTTTCGTTGTGACATAATAAAACGAAATTTATTACATCATCCCACTCCCCAGGAAAGCACGTCACCAACTTGTACACTATTACCGCCAAATGCGCATGGAAAATAAATGGAAAAATTCCAATGCAATATTGTAGCCTATATGCAGGTAAAATTCAATAAATCCTTTCCAGGACTCACGCGATTCCGCGGACTAGGAAACACTGCTGTATACTATCTACTTTACATATTCCACTTTACAGAATCCTTTCTCGTTGAAGCGTTTTAAAGTATCTCGGTTGTCGATAGTCAGGACAGACTGACTCATCAGGCATATGTTGCATATACATATTGGGGTACTCCTTTGATTTATTCACAGCAGGAAGCTGTGAATGTAAGTAAGGTTTCCGGTCCAGGTTTTACCGTTAGGCTGTTAAATAGCTTAGTTTATAGAATCGTTTATTTTTGCAGACTTGTTGTTTTGTGTGAAACATTGCGTATTGGAGGGTTAAGTCGGGCAACAACCTTAAATTTAACAATTGAAACACGGATAACTTCCCATGCTTTGATAGGAGGAATTTAAGCGATTTTGTTCGTATAGTATACTGATTGATTTGGATAACGGTTATGATTTATTTTGTCGAAGACTTGATGCTAATACATTTAACACATGCTTATTTTGCAAATATATTTACTTTCCATTGGTTAAGAGGTCTAAATTCTCTTGAACCGAGTTTTGACAAATTGATTTAATTACAACAACTTTATGAACCACACGGCGCTAAGCTTAAACGTCGGTGTAAACCTAATGGCTTACCTGAATCTCACACAACACACTACTGGCTCCGGTAACCCAACGATAGTTCAATGTAAATTGGCGATTGCACGTATGGTAAATGCCCCTTTCATTTTCCCATTCAAAGGAAAATTAAGAACCAACTATCACACAAATTGTGTTGTATTTTAACGCGCACACAAGAGAACGAGAAATACCACATGCAAAGCAAATGATGTATTTGACTGTGTTTACTGCATCAGTTCATTAAATCAACAGCTATTAAATTAAACAAAGCTTGATCACATCAAAATTACGCATGTCAAAATTAAAGCTGTTACAATTCGTACATATTTCCGACAACTCCAGGTGATTTAGGAGACGATGATCGTTTCGACCCTTGTAAGAGTAGTAAAATAAACAACGCTAGACAGATCACGAGGACAAACTGCACATACAACGCAACTACGGTGTCTGTGGAAGTGAGATTTATTCCGAGAAATTCAGCAGCAGTGTCGAAGGTGGTGGTGGCGGTTGGCATGGCAACAACATCTTTAGCTGTTTGTGAACAATGTGAAGTATCGTCGCCAATACAAGAAGCATACCTTTAAATATGAAGTGGATATTGGAATACGTATAACGGATGTATAATTAAACTCAAGTTAGTTAGAGCGTCGGCCGTCAGCCAAAAGGATGTGGTTTCGATACCAGCCGCTAGTCTGCTGCGAACGTCGCCTGAACCCAATGGATAACCGGGTTGAACTATAAACACCAATAAGGTCTCATTTATATATAACACATTGCCATCGATCAGGTAACATGACGGAAGGCACGAGATAATCTAACAATTGCGCTTGTGATAACGTGTTCTGCGTTTTCTTACCTACGGGGATAGACATGAATATCCATATCCTTTTACCGTGAGATAGAGTTACAACTTCAGAACACCATATGCCCACCGTCGGTTTACCGGACCAAAGGGTGCGTGTGGTATTAGATGATTTGTATTTGATCAATTCATTAACCCACAAGCGTAAGGCACAGTTAAGGCCTTGCACAAGGCTATGCACTACAAACCGGATTTTGAATTTTTATGCCATAAGTCTCCAAAAAATAAAGAAAGTAATTTGGATAGATATAACGGTATACTAAGCATGGAAAAAAACGGCCGCAAAGCAAGTTTTTAAGACTAATCATTCTAAATCTTTCATTACCAAACTAAAAAACTCTTTCATTGACAGCATAGATTTACTGCATATAGCGTGTTGGAAGATGTTAAAACACACGAGGAAAGTTTCACATTTTTGTACATGTGTGAGATTGGTCATGTGTTTTATATCTGTTTCAACATACTTTATCTTTTCATCCAAATTTCGGATATTAGTGTTTCTTTTTTTTTGTGTCTACCAAGGCACGTTGTGGTGCACCTACCATACGCATATATATGACATTGATAGATTATTAACTTAATCATGGACAAGATAATAGATTGGCGAGGCAATCCGCCAAAGTGTTTGTTGTATGAAACACAAAATCTCACCACATAGCGTGAGGAATATAGCTTTGCTCATGCACGCCATGGAATAAATGAGCCATTGGACCACGAGCTAATATCGCAACATCATCTCCACCGTGTGTTTCCGAGCTCAAGGGAGTGGAGCTTTGCTGTAGGTAGCTCACCGATTCTGTATAGAAACACACACCACTACTTGTAAATGATAGAAGTTTTTTTAAAGAACATTTTATTATGTTTTATTCCGTGAATGGGAAAATGCTAGAGACGTAATGGGCAATCGATGGATTACCCATCGGTGTTTCGAATCTATTGCTCTATGTTGTATATGACGGTATGACAGAAATGTTTTATTTTGTTTGCTGCACATTGCTCAACTCAGTTGCTAGTTTTGATCCAACAAACCTAACAACTTGGTGGATTGGTGCATCGTTTTTTAGTCTAAGGGTTGCAGATTTGAAACTGATTGCTAAGTAGTCAGTTGTGTCACTGGGCAAATACTGGGCATGGGAACGCTTCCTTACATAATCGCTTAATGATCTAAAAATTGACCTTGTGAAAACACTCATTGCGTTTTCCTATTTATGGCAATAGACATGAATATCCCAAACACTGGGCTGATGACACTGGTTGTAGTAACGGAGCTATCGGGCCAAATTAAACACACAGCATGAATAGTGAAAGACTGCTTTAACACATGTAAAAGCACCCCTACTGTGGATAAGAACATATCCACAGTTCATCAACAGTTGTCTGTAAAAACTTATAAATAAACAATCTAACCTGTATCAACATCAGTTAAATTTTCCCTCTCGTGGGCTCCAATGTAGCTTGAACCTTGAAATCCAGGACCATTGGCATAAAGCAAGGTGGTGTATGGTTTGCCATCCTCTACCAAGTATGGGTTGTTGGATGATGGAGCAAGTCCTAGAAGAAATTGTTTCCTACTAATATGTCAGGTGAATAAACTACAGGCTTTAAAAAACAAACCCCCCTGTTTTCAAATCTATTTAAACTAACACACATACCTCAATTCCCTATTAAGTTTGTTTATAAATATACACAGCTAAATTTGGTCACTGCTTTTTATAGATACATTAACAATATTAAGGTGTCATGGACTGATTATGCATTTAACGATACAATTCTATTATTGAGGTGTTGTCCCCTTTCTCTGTTCGTCCTTAACATTACCTTGACATGGCAAAAGGGAACACAGCTTATCAGTTTCTTTCCACTGGTTGTTATGTCATTTACCGATACAAATGTCAATGTGTGTCAGTTACGTTACGGTTATGTAATGTGTGTGTTTTATGTTATGTTATAAAACTGTAATGCAATGTGTGTCATGGTTATGAAATGTAAGTATATAAGGTTACGTAATGTGCGTCAGTTACAGTTGGGAATAGTCACTCAAGACAAGCAAACACTATATTCAAGGAGCAGCAAAACTTAGTGTATCAAGAAAAAGGCAACCAACAATAATATAAATCTATGGTCGAATAAATAATTAGTCATGTATATCGCAAGACACTACAACATAATCCCAATAAAACTGCCCAGGATATTTATACCTAGAATTGGATTTCCTCTGTCACTATAACCCCCCATACTCAGAGTGTGAGCATGATCGGCAGTTACTACAATGAGAGTGTCACTATCCACTGTCAAATCCACAGCACGTTTAATTGCATCATCAAAGGCCACCAAGTCCCTCAAAGCCAGATGAGCATTTCCAGCATGGTGACCGTGATCTGTTAAAAATAAAAAAAAATGGTGGTCTTGTATATTAACATGTTTCATAAAAGCTGTGTTCGAATGTCTGCACAGACCACCGAGGCTATAATAGAATGCTGCTTTACAATCGGGGGGTAATTGTATTCTGAGTGTTCTCTATTTGTATAAATATTTACATGAATTGTATTTGTACACAATAACATGGTTGGCAAAAGTTACACACCATCCATATCACAATAGTGGTATATTTGATTTTGAATTCATTGTTTCTTCCATTGGTACATTGCAATGGTGAGATTAACGAATTAAGGTCTAGTCCACATTTAGCTTCATAAACAAAATTTAGTTAAAAGCTGTTCAGTGTATGCTAAAACATATCTACCTATTCTACCCCCTTCTACAAAAAGGAAATATCCTTTGGAATTTTTTTGCAGCATTCGGATTGCTTTCTCTGTCATTTCAGCAAGGGAAGGTTCTCCAGCCTTGTCAGTGTTCCTTAGAGCTTCGTACTTCATGTCAGACTGTTCAAACATTCCTGGAAGTAATTATGTCTTCATGAATAATAAGACTAAACCTATATATATATGACTTGCTTTGTAGTATGGTTTTGATTTGTCAGTGGAATTCTTGATTTTATGTTCTTGAACCCCTTATTTAAAATATAACAATAAAAAAACAAAGTAAAAATAACAATAAAAAAACAAAGTATTTAAATACAAAACTAATAGTATACCATTACTTTTACTTACCTAGCAATTTTTCTGTAGTCACTGGGTCAATGGCATCAAAATCTGTCTGATTCCAAACGAATTTTGCATTTTTTCCATATTTAGTTTCCCAGTCCTGTAACAGATCTTTTCCGTCTTTCCTAGCGTAAGTTCGGGTATCATATTCTTCATCTGACACAGTATTGGGACGAAAGTATTGTCTTCCACCTCCCAATGCAACCTGCAAATGTGCCATATTCGGTTCAACTTTACTTTTGAGGCTTAAATTTTTTTCAAATTTTTTCAAAATGATCTCGAGATCGGTTTCCTTCCATCTACATAATCACCATCCATATCAACCTTAGTAACAATTGATGCAGTTTTGATTCAATACCATTTTTGTAACAGCAGAAAATCATTATTTTTTTGCTAGAAATATGTCAAAAATACAACTGTACATGACAGACCTGGTTATACAAGAACAATATAATTGATACATACTGTGATCATGTCAAAAGAGTCCATTAATTGTTGAGCAATATCCTTGCAGCCCTCTGCCTTTGCTTCAGCTGGCATATCAGCATCACCATACCAACTCCTGCTAGCTGAATGTGCATATGCGCCAGCAGGTGAAGCATGGACTACACGTGGTTGTGGTTACAATGCCAGTTGATTTACCTTTGATGTTAAATGTTTATGTAAAGCCTTACCGAGCAAAATTTATAACCAAGGGGATTTTTTTGATAAATACACATTACAATAACGTAGCTCTATATAATAAAGATAAAATTATCTACTTGGGAATTACAATTTAAAAATGTGTTGCTATCAAACATTTCAGTCAGTGCATTGGTGCTGTATTACCAGACAGTTCACCTCCAGAAAAGTATAAGTTTTATCCAAAAGATTTGTTGTTAAGTTCTGGTGCTGTCATCCACACAGAACAAGGCATTTACATTGGCTTATTAATAATAAATATATTTACCTGCGTTATAAGCTTTTACCAGAGTTGATTCAACCTCATTACCCTTCTGCGAGCTACACACCCCATACTCTACATTTCCATTAAGACCCAAAGTGGAATAATCAGACTTCACACCACATAAGTATGCAGTGGCTGTGCAGGCAGAATCAGATACCTGCTGGTCCACAGAATACGTCTGAATAAAATGTTACAAGCACAGATTCATTATATTGATAGACAAGAACGTTGATGTAATGAAAACTAAATCAAGCATGTCTGAGATACCTCACTGCTAAAATTATGATAGCCGAAAGTGACAAAATGGTATTTTAATGATTTTC
>CH002414.1:0-11174 GCA_000149265.1 Ciona savignyi | reverse complement strand
GCGTTAAAATGGAACTCTACTCTTCCCCAGATACCCGGAAAGTATAGATGATTTTTATAAAAGTGGGTTGGAGGGAACGTGGGATTCTGATTTATCAGGGAAACGCATGAAGCTCCCTGTGCCTGAGACTTGGGAGACCCAGTTGTCATTACGAGGGAACCTCGCAATTGTCTGGGAGGATCTGCTTGGTGGGTTGCCCAAAGTGTTTTATTATTTAAAAAAATGTTTTTTTTTTAATTGTGGTTGAATATTTTTACACCTTCAATAACAGTTCCTTGTTTGTTACTAAATATAATCATTTATTTAATTGCTGTAATATTTTATTACGTTTTCCTTTTTTATTTAAACATAGCAATGTCTAAAGTATATAAGAAACTGTAACCATGTAACTCCAATTTGTATTTTTAATTATCAGTTTTTCTTAACCGATCACCAGTTCTTATTCAAATAGAATCTTATTTTTTAATGCAGCTTTCATATTTATCTTACAAATTCATGCAGACCACAAAGCAGTCCCATACATGGCAATGTTACGCAACATACGAAACATGATCAAAGCTGGGATAAGTGTCAAGCATCATAATATCGTGCTGAGGTTCCTTTCTAACGAGGTGAGTAGTGATTTTTATAATCATAAGTTTCTTATAACCACTAACAATCCTGATCCATGGTGACATGTTTTGGAATAAAAGAACAATGTGTATCCACTTAATCCTGGTGTGCAACTGAGGATAAGCACAGTTAAAGTGTCCACTGTTATTAATGTATATTGTAAACACATCACTATTTATTTTATTGCTTAGTACACTGAACAGGGTGGTTAGGATAAGAGATTTATTTTTCCTGTATGTACCATAGGGACCATAGGGCAGTGTTGTCAAAAATAAATTGTTGCCAGAAAAGGGATTATCATCAGAATACCTTGTGCCCACAGTCCAGTTGCCATCGTTTATATCTACAAAATTTAATTAAGCACTTTATATTTTGTCAACTTGACTGTATGTGTTGTTTATATATTTAGTAGTTTAGTTGTTAAGTAAAAGCAAAGCTTTTTAAAGGGACAGTGTATTTACAATGTCTTAATTGTTCAACTATTACCAGAAATTTGTGGGAAAAAGTCGACAATTTCCTTTCCAATATTTCTCTGCCTTTCAAGTTCTGGCTGACATGGAAAAAGATATTCCTCTACAAAGTTTGTTAATTTATCAGATTTAAGTCTTCAAATTTTGTTATAATTGTATTCCATGATATTTGTTTTTTTTGGTAACTTATTTCATGCTTGTTATATAACTGAACCTAACAAATTAAACTATTTTATCTAATTCAGAACCCCAAAAAAAGATTTTAATAAATCAATAGAGCACATGTATTTATAGAGCAATATAAAACTGAGGGACTGAAGGGGTTCCTGAAAGGCGAGTTGCTGAATGTTTATACGAAGACCAAGCGTAAATTCAATGATGACAAGGGGGATTCCCCAGTTTGGAAACAGATTGGTGTCATACGGCGTCAATTACAGCGCAAATTTGAGAAGTGGGTATCTTTGAAATATAAACAGTAGACAAGTCTATTAACTTCATGATTAAGTTTAACACTTAGATCATTTGTTAAATTAGTATGATTAACTACTTAAAAATGTAATGTTTTTCAAGGATTAAGATAAATTTAACCTTCTAACAAAAAATAAAAAAGGTTGGTCAAATTATGGTCTTGTACCATCTAGGAATATAAACTGATTTAATATTATTTTTTTGCTGTTTTGCGTCGTCTATACAAAGGTTGTTTGATCGAAACCAGCTGCTTGCTTAGTTCTTTATGTCCGTTTGCAGGTTACATAGCGGGTATCAGAGTTACATTGTTTTCCGCCCGGTTGGTCTAGCGGTTAAGTGCGTCGCCTTTCAATCGAAAGGTTGCAGGTGCGAAACTGATCGCTAGCTAGTCGGTTGTGTCCTTGGGCAAGGCACTTTACGGACATTGCCTGAACCCAGCGGATTAATGGGTTCTACTAAATTGAAGGAACGTGTCTATCATATACAACACACTGCAATAGCTCCGGTAACCCGACGATGGGCGCGAGGTGATCTGACGATTGCCCGTGTGATAACCCCCTTGGTTTTCCCATTCACGGGGATAAAGATAAATATCCTGTCCTATCCTAGGAAACATTTTCATGTTTACCTTTTTTTGATTCACACAAAAATCAGTTAAATTAATTAATTAACCTGTTACACCTAATTCACAACACATAACACCCCCTACAAGCTATGTATAAACTTATATGAGCTGCTTCTTTTTCCTTACCTATGTAAATTAAGTCTATGCGCCTTTATATGTAGGCCTTTGAAATATGATGAGGAGATATTAAAGCGATATCGTAAGGCCTTGAACGAGGCCATCGAGTGTGCAACGAGGTTAAATGTCACTCCTATAAATGGTCACACGGTGGTGCTGTGTGAAGTTTCATCCAGAATGGAACATCCCTGTGTCAGCGCAAGTTCTCTGGGTTTGTTATCTGTTATCATGTCAGGTTTTTGTTTTTTTTGCCAATTTTATGTAATGAAAAAAAATCACTCCTGTTTATCTTATACTTTAAGCATGATTAAGATGTACCTGTCAATAGTATTAGCAAATTGGATTATAACCATTAGAATTTTATAATGTTTTAGACTTCTCATACTCACGGTTGGGATACCTGAACTATTTTTGATCTGATCAATCTATCAATTTTCGTTTAAATGGTTAAATACAAAACTTCTTGTTATCAATATTGATTTAACTTTTAACCTTAACCGCAGGTACGAAACGAAACTTGCGCGAAATTGGAATCTTACTCGGTCTAATGCTGGCCCGATCATGCGAATCTTCTTCCTTTTATATTTTCACCGCCCCAAACAAATATCATCAAGTGGTGATGGAAAAAGGAGGTAAGAAATGAGTTTTAGTAAACAATGTTTAAACCATAATTCAGCAAACAAAATAAAGAATATTTACATAAACAATGAAACAAAACGAAACAACATTAGGAACTTCCTGGTATGGTTTAAAAAACATCAGATATGCTGTAATATCCTTATTTTGAAGTTAAATTATATTATATACCCATCATTGCTTCACCAAGGTATCCTGAGCAACTTAGCAAGCATCCTCAAATTATGCGAGTGTATGTCTGATGATGATGGGAACAGTGGCTGCTACCTCCCCATCGAACTTCTTAATGATTCGCTCATAGATGTCCATCACCATGACAACCTGGTACTCTTGTCTTCCGGATTAACTGATCTAGACCAAGATCATCTTGCACTCTTCCTTAAAAGGTATAGCACTGTTGTTGAACAATTTTTATGATAGTATTTAGTCCCATCAGCATGTCCATGTCGTTCGTTCAGTTTAAATTGTAGAATCAATAAAATATAGATTTAAATGGAGAATTTTAACTAAAACATTTAACTGAAAACACATATCTGTATGACATATCAAACAATAAAGCAATAAATCCGGACGGCAATAAAGTTTTTAAATGATATCGATAATATATCATAACATATCTTACCTTGTTTTCCAGGTACCGTGAGCAAGTCAACAAGCAGTTGACATTTTATGAAGTGGATTTAACTGGAAGGCGAGTAGGAATGACTGGGCATGGGGTTGGTGAGAGAAGTATTAAGGTTGGTTTGACTCATTTTACTCAGATAGATATTAACAATAATATTTGTTTGCAGTTTGGTCAGATACCCTGCCTGTACACTTCGCTTGTTTTTATCTAAAAATACCTGTTTTTAAGAACCTATTTAAAATACATAAAAATTAAACACAGCGTATCATTTATAATTATCAGATTACTTTATGTCCACTGCCAGGTTGTCAGAACGAAGGCAATAATGTTTCCTTTATCTTTAAACAATGTATTTTAATTTTTTTGCCAGATTTAACCAGCAATTTTTTTCCCAAAATGTGTTAGTATTTAAGTTATTTTAATGGTTATTTTCTTTCTCTTACAAAATATGTGTTAAGTTGTTTCCCTTTTTCATGGTGTAATAATTTACTGTTTTTGTATCTTACTATAGGTCAGTCAGACAAATTCAGTTGGTGCGTTGTCTTTCAGTCAAAGGATTGCTGTTTCAAAACTGATCGCTAGATAGTCAGTTGTGTCCTTTGCAAGGCACTTAATGGACTTTGCCATAATCCAGTAGATTAATGGGTTCTACTAAATTAAAGCAATGTCTTTATACAACACACTCCCGTAACCCGATTGTATTTGCAAGGTAAACACACCTTGCATTTTTTCATTCATGTGGATAAACATATTCTATCCCATCATACTATTTACCCAAATAATTTCATCTAATAGATATCTGGCTACAGCAACCAGCTTTTGCGATACATTGCTGAAGGTGGAGGCGCAGCTCAACTTTGCTACGTGGAGAATATCGACAAAGTAAAAAATCTCCGACCACTTGAGCACCTGGTGGCAAAGCAACCGACAATATTGTTTGAACCGACTGAAGTTGACATCAAGCCACCTAAAGTCGTGAGGGTTTTCATATCATCTACGTTCAGAGGTGGAGTTTTGAGTTGTTTCTAATGTCAGTGTATCATTTTGTATCACCAAAACATTAAAATACACAGCTCAACAAAATAATTTTTGTCAAAGAATTTAAATCAACATTACTTGATGAATTTTGCAAGTGAGACAGTTTACAGTTTAATGATGAATTACATACTACAAGTATTTAATGGCCAGTAGTGTTTTAAACACTAACCTATGAGATAAGGTGCATTGAATAGGCTATCATGAATACAACGTTTAATGATAATTATCTAATCCAGATTTTAAAAATATTTTTAAAATATATTTTTAAGTAATACAAATTATTGTTATCTTTTTGTATTCTGAAATGACCCTTATTCTTCTAAAAAAACAACATTGCTAACTTTCACAACGGCAGACATGCACAGTGAGCGTGATCTTCTTGTACAAACCGTGTTTCCTGAGCTACGTCGACGTGCGGCCAAGCATAACATCCAATTGTACGAGAGTGACCTTCGGTGGGGAGCCAACTGCACAAGACAGGATCAAATTCTAGAACTTTGTTTAAATGAAATCGATCGTAGCCAGTTGTTTGTCGGTATGTTAGCTGGATATTCCTAGGCATGGACCTTATTAATCCTAATTTTTCAGTTAAATTGTTCAATCTACCCTGAAGTTAAAGTTAGCAAAGAACTGTTAACATATATTCACAAGAGAAAATATACCTGTATTTAAAGTTGTTTTCAATGAGCTATAACAAATATTTTATCAAATGGTTTAAATATATTTATAGCTTTTATGAATATTTATTTAATAGTTAGAGAACCACATTATTTTAATCATAGCATAATTTTTAAAATCTAAAGTAAATTTGATGAGTATTATTATGAATACAACAACTACATATCATCGATGTGTTTATTTAAAAAATAATTTGCAGGAATCCTTGGAGAGCGATATGGTCATGTGATGAGGAAATCGGATCTGCTATTGGCGGATATTGATTGGGTGAACAAACTCCCAACCACAAGATCAATCACTGAGTATGAGATGCTCGCTGTAAGTACCAGTTTGTAAAGTTTTGAAAATCTACATTATTATGCATGGTATGATATTTATCTACCGGATGTATTTATTGGGCATTTTTTTCAATTATTAAAAAACTGCATTAGTTGTTTCCATTATGCCATTTCTAGCTTTGTTGAACAGTGGGTGTTTAAATATAACTAAGGAAAGTTCCATGTGATGCAACTTTTCTGATAAAAGTATTTTAAACAGGTTCAAGTTTTAATGAAAAGTTAAGGTAGTTCAGTAATGTCATTCTTTTGTAATAATTTGTCTGTCTTTTTAAAATGATGCGGGTAGGCTGAAAGTTGATGTTTTTCGCTCCAGGGTGCACTTAATGATACGAAAGCAAAATCAGGAAAGTCTTTCTTCTACCTTCGTGACCCGACTTCGCTGAAGAAAAAAATTCCCAAAGATTTTAAACAAGATTTTTATGAACAAAGCGACAAGAACAAGGAAAAGTTAAAGGTAAAACCATGGAACAAATGAAGAAAAACTTGCAATAACCTGTACAAGATTTTAATTTCAACTTTTTTGTGTTGAAATATTAAAAATAAACTATTGTTTCTTTTTTTGTATACCATGACTTTTATTAGAATCTGAAGCAAAGGATCCAGACTTCTGGCCTTACAGTGGAAAACTACACATGCACAGTTGGAAAAGTTCGAAATGGTAAACTGGAATTAACTGGATTGTCCCAGTTGGCTGAAAAAGTTTTGGGGGATTTATGGAAAGCCATTGTTGAATTGTATCCTTCAGATGATGATGCAGTTTCTAAAGTAGACCAGGTGAGAACAAGTGAAAATGTCTTGTTCGGTTGTATCATTTCTGAGCAGAGGAAATTTCATGTAGCATTGTATTTAGGCTAAAATAAATAAAAACTTGACAAATTATCTAATGCTTAAGAGATTGGACCAAATTGTCATAAGGTTGCGTAGTGTTATACAAAAATCTTCTTAAGGTGAAAATCAGTCATGAGCAGAGTCAGGAAAGATTGGTGTCTTCCTTTGTTGGTCGTGAATCTCTTTTCAAATCACTGTTTGCTCATATGGGATTAAATGAGAAGCAAATACCAGGGAGAATAATATCGATGGTGGGAGCAACTGGTGTTGGTAAATCTACCATGTTGGCTGCTATGGTTCAACGCATGCAAACCACTAGGTACAAATGAACAGTTTTACTTATAAGAAGCAATCTTTTGTATTTGTACACAAATCAACCTTCTATGCCACAGGCCCAGCTGAGTTTTGTACTTATAAAATCGTGTTAAACCTACCGTTTAAACCACATACTCAAAGAATGAGTTTGATTGAATATATTATTGTGAACAGATAGTTCAACAAATAGACAGTATTTACCCCTTTCCATCACATTCTTTACTGCCATACAAGATATAGATATGCCCGTCTAAATTTACAATAATAGCGCTGTTTTTTTATTAAAATGAAACAAAATAGGCAAGGTTGCATTTTTTTGTGAATAAAACATCTCTTTAAGGTTGTGTTGTATTGTATTATAAATTATACCCAGTGTTTTTTTTTAGTGACTGTGTGATGTATTACTATATTGGAAACAATTGCCAACACTCCAGAGATGTTAAGTTCATGTTGCATTACTTCACTTGTCAATTGCTGAGTTATTTGAACCAAGCTGGTAAGTCATACTCTTTATGTGTCGATCATCCTGCTGTAAAACCATATGTTGTGAATAGGAATTTAATCAAGTTGATGCAAATTTGTCCACTATAAATAAAATTAATTAAAGATCTTCTTCAAAACATTTTAAGTATTTTGACTGGACTGTTACATTCAGAGGGGTTACATGGCTCAGCACAGAAAGGATTATACCCATGAAGGTTTGTTTTTCCCAAATATGATAGATCAGGGTTATGTTTTCCTTTGAAACTAAATAACAACACAAACATAAGTTACAATTTACAATACAGAAACCGGGTAAAAAACGAAGAATGTATGATGAAATATATTATAACAACATGGCTGTTTAACCTTAGCAAAGTTATATTAAAGTTTCAATGAATTTGTTAATTAAATGTAAGGAAATATATCTCTGAGGTGAAATGTGAAGTGGCTATATGTTAGATGCAACAACTCAACTAAGCTGTCTTTGAAATTTTCACTTGACACTTTACTTAATGCTACAATAGTTTGTTTGAATTAAATTTTTTCCTTAATTTTCCATCAGATGAAAAACCGACAGAACTTAACACTGTTGAGGACACAATTAAGATGTTCTGGTTTTATGTTGAAAAAGTCACCAAAGAAGCACATTCAAAGATCTACATTTTTATTGATAACTTGGATGGATTGAGCAACGACCACTTAGCCAGGAATTTGCAGGTTTGTATGAAATATGATTTTCGTGTTTATCTCTGGAGGTTGGATAGCAACAGTAATTATTACAAAGGCAGCCATTTGTTTGTTTTATTAAAAAATAATTTTAGCTTAATTTTCACCAACTATTTAGAAACTACACAAAGTTCACATTTAAAATGTTACAGTAATGAATTTTTTTTCTGTCAGATATTTCTCGAACCTGTCATTCCTCTGGGACAAAGTCGTAACTGTCATGATAATGTTTATAATTTTTTTTGTTCTAGTGGATTTTGAAGCCTATCCCAAGAAACCTGGTAATTTGCACTACATGTGGTCTGAACGGGGACATACACACAGTCTTACAAAGCAGAGAGAATGTGATTTTTGAGAATATTCCCACTTTAAATATCAGGTAATCTCAATTTTATGTGTAGTTGCAGTTTATGAAATTGTGTTGTTTTGTTCTTTTATACAAAGCTAAATTTGTGTTTCCTCAAGCCTAAATAAACAAACATATGACATTCCCCAACCACAAAATATCAGACATATCACCATTCCTAATACGCTAATTTACGAAAAGTAAGTATCATTTTCATTGAGGCCCAGTTCACCAGTGAAACCAATTAATTCCCAATCATGACTATCAATATCTATTATTTTAAAAAAATCCAAATATTCCTTTTTTGTTTTATTTTTTTCAGGGACAAATCCAGTGTTGTCAGATCAGTTTTGTCTCATCATGGGAAGTCTCTTGATCAGTCCAATTTCAACAACCAGCTCCAAAAGTTGGTGTCGAAACGTGAAGCAAATAATCCATTGTACCTACACGTTGCATGCCAATATATCAGGTATTGTTGCATGTTGTGTGTATTTTATATTGTTCCCAACAATTTAGAACTTCCTTTAGTTAGACCCTCAATTAGTTATCAGAAATGGTCTGCTAACTTTGAAATTGTACAATGTCGGAAAGGTGTCATGCATACAGAAAGTGATTTTATTAATTGTTATAACCATTTTATGAATTTTTGGTAGCGAATATGTATTTTAGTCGGTTAAAAATGTCACTTAGTATGTGATGGTTTCTGTTACACTCATTGTATGCTATCGACTGTAGTAGCTGCAATAACCCTGAATGTAAGAACACAGCATTATGCCTTCCCTAACCACGGATAGTAGTTTATGATTATTCCCAATGCAGTCAAATCATGCATCAGTCGAATGATACTAGTACCCTTTACCTAAATCACTAATTATTTAAAAGAATTGGTGAAAATACAAGATAAAGTGTGCTGCTCACAAAAGAATTAATATCAATCCGTCATTCAGGTTGTTTTCCATCTATGAATCACTTGCTGATGATTTGGAATCTCTTCCACACAAATTATGCATGTTGCTCGACATGTGGCTGGCTAAAGTGGAAACCAGCATGAAGTCAGGATTCCCCGTGTTACTAGGATTGATATATTCAAGCGAAGATGGAATACCTGCAGAGCACTTGTATGAAGCTGTGATGCTTTATCGCGACTTCAGGTAGGAATTCTGTTTTATTTTTTTACAGTTTATACTGAAAATTTTCTTATTTTACACATTAAATTATGCCCATGAGGTGTACAGTTGAATACAGCAAACGATTTGTGTGTGTGTAACAAGATCTAGAATGGATAATATACTCAGCAGTAACTGGTTTAGTTATTTTGTTCAGTATTGTTAAAGGGCAAGCGATGTTATATTAAGGTGGTGGTTCAACATATTAGGACGTATGACTGGTTTAATATTCAAAATTGGCAGTTATGTTATTCATTAACTTACCTGTTGGCCTGAGTTATTTGTCGATGACAGAAACATGCAGATTTCCCAACATTTTATATGATAAGCTTTTCAAGTAGGATATGCGTTACATATTCACCAATCAAAATTTATTGTTCATCACAAATAGTAGTTCACTAGTATTAAAAAAAATTGCATATTTAATTGAGTTTCGTCTTCCTAAAAATGTTTAATATACAAATATTTTTTTGTAATAATCCGATGTTTTTAGCGTTCAAGGTGTCATCGCAAAAAAGCGCAAACTGAAAAGATCAACATTTTGCCGAGTTTTAAACAACCTTGGTGTATTTTTTACCCAATCAAATGACGGAACCAACACAATTTCGTTTGCAAGTCATATTTTCGCAGACGCTGTTAAAACCAGGTATGCTTGTGTTCTTATAGTGGCCACTAGCCAAATTAGTTCAATAGATATGAAAAAGCTATAGAATTTTTTATTTAGTGACCACAATATAACAGTGATCCCAGTCAATATGGTTTTATTGCGATTGGATTCCATTGACATTTAACATATTCTTCCAGCTTTATGTTTTCTACTTTTACTATATTTCAAACCAAAGCTGTTTGTTTTTGTTGCACAGATATTTCATCAGTGAGGATGGAAAACAAACCCTCACCCTCTGCCACAAATTAATGGCGAAACTTAGCGCAAATCAACTGCAATCAACTGTAGAAATTACACAGAGCGCACTTTCTAACGCATTGACTTCATTACCATACCACCTTGCTATGGCTGGTAAGATTAATCCTTTGTTCCAAATATTTCCATTTCTAGTAATGATACAATTATTTGCCTTCTTGTTTTTTCCGGGTAATTAATAGGATACTTATGTTTTTGTGTGGTTCCGAAAAATAAGGTTTTAATCTACATCTTTTATTGTAATAATAAAGGCATTCTCTATTATACGTTGTGCTCACAATGGTATGATACATTTACATCAAATTTACAACACACATGTTGTATGATAACCAGTAGCAGCCCGCTCCAGCCATCACAGCATATTCCTTTATAACATCATTATGCGCTCTTTATTTACAACCTTAAAAATATATTCTATTAGCAAAGGAAATTAAATTGTTCATTAATCGCTTGGAAGAAAATGTCCTTTTTTTCCCAGGAGATTCTGAAGCACTGGTTACTTTGCTGAGTGACAGCAATTACTTGAAAGCAAAATGTCAGGCCGGCTTGACCTACCAACTTCTATGTGACTTCAATTTGCTGCACAAACTTAAAGTAGATGACAGGTAGATTTGTAGGAATGTAGGTAAAACAAAACTGATAATTGTATTTTTTCAGGAATAGTGTTTAAATGGCTATACACTAACTTCAAGCTTTCATGTGAAATTCTTGGAAGTTACTATAAATAATATAAACCATGTTGTTTCCTAACATAAAAAAGTGTTCCTTGGGAAGTGCAGCA
>CH002415.1:11745-38535 GCA_000149265.1 Ciona savignyi | reverse complement strand
TGGAGCTGGATTGGACAATTTACTTCACAATATTAAGAAAGTGATAGAAATATACAACAAAGTGGAAAATATAAATTGGATTAAAATAACCCAGTTATTTTATTTAATATCAAGAAAGAATGGAAAACTTTAATTGACTCAATACTCATCTTATGTTAATTATCTAGCAACACCAAATTATCAAGGAAGTTGTAGTAATTAGAAATATAATATTGATTTTAAATAACCAAGTTTACTAGACTAAACAATGTTTTCATTTGGGATCAACTTCAACACAAAACAACAAGCTCCATTACAATTTAGTCAGCAGTTGTTCATATATGTGTCTCTACATGATCCAACTGGTTAGATCAATCGGATACACGAAATCATCATTCAATATCCAGCATGATCATAATTAAATGCTGTGTTAACCTACAGCAATATACTGTGCTTCCACACCATGTCGGAATGTCGATCCAAAATCAAGATTCAAATTCCAATTAAAATCACAATAATTAGAATTAATTTTTCGATCCTAACAATTCATATTCATAAGTGCTCATATTGGAACGATTTATTTTTACTTCAGCGATTATAATTATAATTAAAAATATTATGAAACACACATGCAATTCTATAGCACATGTAAGAATTTTTTTGGCATTTTGAAGAAATTATTGAATATGGACTGGAATATTGCTATAAATCAAACTGATTTGGATAAGAAAATCCCTAACACCATGTGTGTATAGGATAGACATTATGCGTGATTTTGAATACCGGAGACCCAAACCATTTCAACTTACAATAATATAATCGCATTTGTTGATGAAATTTATCAATCATATACACCACACTGCATATCCCTGCTAACCTGACAGTGGGGACGGGGTAGTTTGAAATTTTGTGTAATGTCAATTGTGTTTTCCCATTAAAAAATTATAAATATCATGCCACAATTAAAACATAAATAATAGTAATGGCACAATTTGACATCTGACCGGAATAAATAATTTGCATTTCATCCCATCACTACTTGTTACCAATCCACATATGTCTATCTCTATGAATATCGTTTCCGTTCTGAACGATCGAAATGTACAAGGAAGACTTACCAAGGAAAGTTGTTGAACAGCTTCACTTAAGATGATGCGACTTTGTACGGAAATCCTCTCCTCGTTAATATATAGACGGCTGACTTTATGCAAACAATCGGCCAAACAACTTGCTGCGTTCTCATCGAATTCAGATCGAATATCTAAGACAATCTGCAACAAGGATAAGGAGGTGATTCATATTAATGTAAGTTACAATACGTTGGTTATATGGTACAGTATACCCGATATGACATGGTACTTGCAGTTTGACAAGATCACAAGAATGGTTTTGTAGTCAATATATATGAATTATCAACAAATGGAGCAAGATATCATAATCTTAATGCAAGAAATAACATGCTCATCATTTATGTGGCGCATAATATTAAACAACCGAGAATGTAGAAGCAGCATTATAATGATGAATTATGCTATGCACCAGTATCACGTTTGACGCTTGGGATGTATAAAGTAAAGTTGCCAAAACTTAACAATCGAAAATTGAAAAAATGTTATCGAATTTTTATGAAACAAATTAGAAATCTTTGTTTTAATTAATTCCATAGGACATCACAAATAACACTGTAGTGAACTACTATCTAGCGCGCTTCTGTATGAAGATTTTAAAACATTTCGAAATGTGATGGGTCCTAAACCAAATGCTGGCTATTCAGTGGTGTGCTTAGTCTATGCACTGCACACACTATTTATTCTATGAAACTGCTATTTGCGTGAAAACTAATTCTAAGCCTGAACCCCAACCCTAACGCTAATCTCTACCTGAACACCAATCCTAACCCAATCAGTCAACCATGGGGTTATCGTGCATTGGTATTGATATAATACCGGTATTAAGCCTACCTCTAAATACTACAGGATCGCTTGGATTGCATGGATCGCTTACTATACTTCGTAATTACAAAAGCTATAATATTAATGTTAGGGTCGGGGTTAAAGTTAGTTTTGGGGTTGAGATTAGTGTTAGGTACAGGGTGAGAATTACTTTCCATAGCAATCTAAGCGATCCAAGCGCTCCAAGCGATCCCGTAGTATTTAGAGGCACCCTTTTGTGAAATTTCTGGATATTGATCAAGGAGATGCGGTTTTAACATCATCTTTGCCGATATACAGATTGAAAAGAAGAGAATCGGCCTAAAAAAAGAAAAAAAGATTGAAAAAAATTACCCACAACACACCAGGAGTTCCCACAAGCGACTCAGTGACGTCACAAATATCGATCAGCTGTAGCCTCAGTTTGATGTACATTAAGTGCTTACCCCCAACATAGAATATGTATAAGCAACCATAAATACACTATTATTATTATACGAATGAAATAGCTAAACATTTAAGTTTAAAATTATTAGTTGGAGAATCTGAATATGTCATGTCGCGATAATTCGTGATAACAACCAATACGGTTGCATGAAAGATCAAGAGAACAATGGGTATGCAGCTGTATCCTAACCCACATGCAAACAACAAACTATTTTGCATGTTTAGAAATCATGTTTTGCTATCTTCCTTTATTGCGTATTACTATAAAATATCCAATTCACAACCAAACACTGCAAGTTATAGAGATTTAAGTATGCCCACACGTGCCCACACGTGCCCTGCATACACACTGCCTACACACTGCCCACACACTGCCCACACTGACTACAATGACTTCACTGCCCAAACTGGGTATTTAGAGTCGGCCGAATAGAGGCGGGTACGAACGTTTTGCGGGATGTGGTGACATTTTTTGACCGAAATTATTAGAATATCATAATTAAGACAATTTACAAATTACAATAAAAGGAAAATTAGATAAAATACTAAATTTAAAACATCCGAGTTTTCCCCCCAAAAGCCAGCAATAGTATAAGAACTAGAGCTGGGCGTAATTACGAAATTACGTTCAGTTACGTAATTACGGACGTCGGAATTACGTTACGTAAGTCAAATCAAAACACGTGTTTTATTACTCTTAACGTAATTATCACCTTGTACGGCCTTTTGTATTTCCTCTGGTTTAAATCATTAACATAGTTTAACGTGCAGATGTGTAGTGACATTCGCGGCTTTTGTAATATATTTTGCTTATTACATTAAGTTATGTTAAAATTGTAAAAGCGGGCGTTTAATGCGCGCATGCCTGTTTCTCATGTCAATTATTTACTTGTAAACCGGCTATTATCCCCAACGCTTGATTTATAATCCTTCACACACATTTTATGCCATAGGTATTGCAAGGTGGTGTTTTGTGTATAAAGTCTTTTGCATTTTTTAGTATCGAAAACGCGTTTTGGAACAAGGACCAAAATAAATCTCCTGCTGGGGTGCGGCTCCGAGCATGTCCAGGCAACCAGTTGAAGTGTATGTGTTTTACTGTATCAGCTTATAAGTTACAATAAAGAAACCTTCCGAGACGGAGTCAAATACGAAGTTTAATTAGTTGGAGAAATCTGGCCAGTTCCAGTGCTAGGTATAAAAGCACTCAAAACAACCACAAAAGAACCTGATCCTTCACAGTGGTGAACACCCAATACGTGGTTGAACACGCATGGCTATTTACGAAGAAGAAGATGTGTTGGCGAAACAATCGCTTCAATTTTCCGTTGCCAAAAGAAATGCCGCAAGTGAGGATTTGCTGGTTTCATAAACATTTTGGTTGCCGTGCTCGAAAATGCAATCCAGGCTGCAATTGGTCTGCAAACTACAGCAAAACAGCAAAAACAAAATCAAAAACAACACTCCAAATGTCAAGCCCGAGATATTATCATGCGAAGTCCAGTTTATTCTTTGTTGAAGACGTCGCAAATAACTTTAAGTTTCTGGTGGACCCTAGAGCATCAGTTTCTCTTCTACCTAATTTGGAAGATAAGCGTTCTATTTTCAACCAATGTTCCTGTAAAGTGCGTCTAAGCGAAACGAACTGCTTATCAACTGGAAACAAGGTATTGGGTGTTTCCTTACAAGGTTTGGGATTAAATGGAAATTTCAAATGGCAAACGTTCGCCATCCCGTGATTGGTTTGGACTTTATAGAGCGTTTTAATTTCATTGTGGACGGGCGAAGTGGCCGTCTACGTCGATTAACAACAACAATTAATATAACACCGCCTGCACCAAAGCGCAAAGAGACCGAAGAAAACCAGAGGGAAGCGCTTAAAGCACCGAAAGACATTCCCGCAATAAAGAAACCATCATTCACGAGCAACGCAATTGAAGAAGAGAACAATATTTTCGACATAGTGGTCGAGTCAGAAAGGACTTTTCTTCACGACTTGCGTCGCACACCTGAGCGATCACCTGGTCTCACGTATATACAAGTTTGTCGTTTTCATGGTGGCCGTTTCGTCTACGAGACGGATCTTTGACTGTCACCGAGTTGTTCAGCATTTTGCTCAAGGATTGGTAAGAAAATGTAAATAGGGTACGATCACGACTAAAGCATTATTGATTATTACATGAGCATTAAGTATCGTCTAGAGTGGCCTATTTTCTATGAGTATTTTATGTCTACTGGTTATGGTATTGCGTGTCGAGGATGCTCCACGCCGACTAAGTTTTTTATACGAGTATGTTTTTTATGTCTATTGTCTAGGCCCATGGCGGGATTTGCGCCTGAATCAATGCTTTGGTTTGATTTTTGCCCTGTGCATGGCCCACCAAAGTTTTTGCATAGCGAATAACCCTGATAGTTTTTTCATAGGCACTATACAGAAACCTTTGTTCAGTTTCGCATGTCCAGGCAACCAGATAAACTGCATGTGTTTTACTGTATCAGCTTATAAGTTACAATAAAGAAACCTTCCGAGACGGAGTCAAATTCGCAGTCTAAGTAGTTGGGAAACCTCAGGTCAGGTCCAGTGCTAGGTATAAGCACTCAAAACAACCACAAAAGAACCTGATTCTCCATAGATGTAAAACGTCTCGCACCTAAACTTCTCGCACCTCGTAAATGCGCTATATATTCTGAAAATTTTAATAGGATAATTTACCCTACATTAACCTAAGTAATCTGTGTCAGACTTTAAACTCCCTTTTAGAATAAGTAGCTTACATCACGAGTATTTGAAGACGTAAAATATAATTATATTGAACAAGGAATCGGACTTTGGATTTGAGGAAAGACATTAAGCAACGAAGAAGTATTGGTTACGTAATTCATGTTTTGTAACAATTCTTAAAGTTTTAATCTAATTTGTCGACTTCTTATTGGAGATATCGGTGCGATATGGTATTCCTAGCACAATCATAATTCAGGAGCATAAATTCGTTTTCATGGGAAATTAACCTAAGTAAATGTTTTCTTTTTTTAATTGGCATAAAGTGTCTAATGTTTTAACATTTTACCGGATTTAAATAAAATTGGCCGTTTAAGCGCAATGGCCACAAAATCTAATTTATTAGAAAAAAACGCTTTGGTTTTCAAAGTCTTAGGGGAATTCACCTATATTCATTACCCAAATTTTTGGTTTCTGCATATTTAGATCATATTGTCTTACAAATGTCCAATTTTCATTGCGATTTCATTACTCCTTTTGGTTAATGTCGGGGCGACATCGCATGCCCGTCACAATCATGATTTGAGAACATTTCCTATTTTTTTGGCATTTTCCCTTGGTAAATTTATTATTTCTTTTAGGTGTTAAATCAGTGACTAATGCACTTACATTGCACCAAATCTGATTAAAATTGTAACAGCCGTTCACGCGCTATGCCCAAAAAAATTTTGGTTTTTTACGTCTAAGGGGAATTCCCCTAGATTCATCACCACAACATTTTGGTTTCTGCATATTCTGAACCATGTTGTCTAATAGATCACTAAGTTTCATTGCGCTTCCATTATTCCTTTTGGTAAGATGTCGGAGCGACATGCCATGCCTGTCAAGCGTTTGACGAAGAAAAAAAAAGAAAAAAAAACGGACAAAAACAATATGTGTCCCAATTTTTCAAATGGGTCCCATAGTAATTAGTAGGCGTTCTGCGGGAAAACAAAATTATAGACTTTCCGCTGCGCAGCTCGCAAAAGACCGTTAGGCAGCATTCAGCAAGCAGAAGCAAGATCAGACAACGCCTCGGTCAACAAACGTTAAAAGAAAGCGCGAACCCACACATCTCTCCATAATTATTCAAACGGGAATTGATGATCGTTGTAAATATACTGTCTATGCAATTCCTTGTTTAAGTCTTAGCAAAAAAATTTGTTCGTTTATTTTTGTTTTTCAGCAACATCGTTTATAGCGAAGTTTACCAGTTAACCGACGTGGCCGTCAGTTAACCGTCAATGAAATCAATAAATAGTTAACCGACTGTGTTCGTTTTTCACGCCTACAGCAGCGCATGATAACAATACACGTTATGGGGTGGTTGTTCTTTTTTAAAGACCACGCGGTTGACCTTCAGTGGACCTACTATTAGTGATGGGACTAGTAACGGTCGAGGCCTCGAGTTTGCATTGTGTTGCTAACCGAAGCTTGTTACAGTGTTTATTACTTTGATCGGCGGTATGACCTAGAGTCACGTTGACCTAGTTTTTTTTTATCGTCAAAGGTTTGACAGGCATGGCATGTCGCCCCGAACATCTACCCAGAAGAAACAATGGAATCGCAATAAAATTTCACCATTTGTTAGACAACATGGTCTATATATGCAGAAACCAAAATTTTGGGTGATAAATCAAGGGGGATTTCCTTGAGAGGTTAAAAACCAGAACAGTATTTTTTATAAAAAATGTAGCTTTTTGTGGCAAAGTGCTTGAACCGCTGCTCTAATTTAAATCAGATTTGAGGAACAAGCTCCGGAGACGATTCACTTGGCAATGGAAAATGTTTTTGTAAACATATCGCAACCGAGATGGAGTATGACACGGAGATAGTTGACGAGGTATTGACTGAGGAAGAGCCGCAATTAAGATGGATGAGCATGATGCTCCCTAACCACCATCATCTCTTCCTGAAAAACTGTTCTCCTCCAGCAAAGAGGAGCAATGTGGCCATCATCGGCCACGTCGACGCCCGTAAGTCAGCAATCGGTGGTAAGTTCATGCGCCTCCTTGGGAGGGTGGAAAACGCAGAAGTATAAAAGAGACAAGGAAACGGTCGAAGTAGGACGGGCGTCCGAGACTGATATGAAACATATCGAAATTCTCATTGCATCAGGAACTACGAGTTTTGTGTCGAACAGGATCGAAAAGAGTGGAGAGGTGGTTCGTGTGTTTAACCCAGTGGACTTTGCTGTCGCCCCAGTAAGGTGATCATCGTGGCTCTGGCGGTTCAATACTGGTTGACCGGGACAATGTGAACTTTAGCGGATTATTTTTTTTTCGGGGTTCTAAGGATCCACAGAGGTACCCAACACTATACAACAAACCCTTCTAGAAAATCCACATAAGCATAACCATTATTTGCAAACAAGAAGGAAGGAAAAGTCCTATCGAGGTCTTTTATTAGCTGTTGTGTAATGAATATAGTATTAACTATTGTGTAATGAATATAGTATTAACTATTGTGTAATGAATATAGTATTAACTATTGTGTAATGAATATAGTATTAACTATTGTGTAATGAATATAGTATTAACTATTGTGTAATGAATATAGTATTAGCTATTGTGTAATGAATATAGTATTAACTATTGTGTAATGAATATATTATTAACTATTGTGTAATGAATATAGTATTAGCTATTGTGTAATGAATATATAGTATTAGCTATTGTGTAATTAATATAGTATTAGCTATTGTGTAATGAATATAGTATTAGCTATTGTGTAATTAATATAGTATTAGCTATTGTGTAACTAATATAGTATTAGCTATTATGTAATGAATATAGTATTAGCTATTGTGTAATGAATATAGTATTAGCTATTGTGTAATTAATATAGTATTAGCGATTTTGTAATGAATATAGTATTAGCTATTGTGTAATGAATATATAGTATTAGCTGTTGTGTAATGAATTTATTATTAGCTATTGTGTAATGAATATATTATTAACTATTGTGTAATAAATATAGTATTAGCTATTGTGTAATGAATATATAGTATTAGCTATTGTGTAATTAATATAGTATTAGCTATTGTGTAATGAATATAGTATTAGCTATTGTGTAATTAATATAGTGTTAGCTATTATGTAATGAATATAGTATTAGACTGTAATTTTTTTTTATTTCTATGTGGTGAGTTTAAATTCCTTGCATTTTTGGACACTCGTCGTTTTTACGTTATTGTCTTGTTTCCTTGATTACTTAATTGCTTGATTTTATGTATATTTGGCTGTGACTTTTTGCTTTAAGCGAGTAGTTATGTAGTAGTTCTGTAGTTATACAGTTGTGTAGTTGCATTGTGGTGGTCAAGGATATAGACCGAGCAAGATTCAAATAAATTTGGCCGAAACGCTACATTATGTAATGAATATCATGTAGCACCTCAATTTTTTGTCGCCTAGTGTACTTTTTCAGTTTGAGCCATCCAATAATTAGGTAACTAAGGAGCCCAATTGTTTTTGCATGTAGAAACTGTAATGTTGTGACTGTAAAAGCCCATATTCCCCGGATGTAATATCCCGGATGTTAATTATCAAACGTTGTGTTTTATATTCTAATACTTGCCATAGCGAGCGGTACTTAATAAATTAACTGAAGTGTTCTAAATATTGTGAGCGTGAAACTATTAATAAGTCACACAACAGAAACAGATAGCGTGCAGTTAAAAGTGGTTTTGAATATAGTGAGGGTAGAAACATTATTGCCATGTTTTAGTTTAAAATAAGGTTTCTTCTGAACTTACTTTAACTAACCATATATGATACTTACCCTGGTCATCGTTGATCCCTGTAAACCACGAAGAAAAGTTCTGGTTTCAGGCGCTGCATGTTCATCAGCTTGAACTGTTAAGTTGTGAGGTGCTGAACAGGATTTGAAGGCAAACGCAAGATCACGTGCTTGGGCTGGGTTCGAAGGAACTTTCATTGTTATGTCAGTTGGTAGGCATTGTTCTACTTGTTTTATTATATCTTTATCATCAAGCTCATGCATCCAGCCTGACACTTTACCAAGTAAAGTATTGAAGTTGTCTTTGTTTGGATCAATTTGTTGTCTTGAAATTATATCCAGAATCATTTTTTTTTTCCTTAAAATCTTTAATCTCTGAAGTTGGGAAGATGAGTTTAAGATCTGCTTTGGAAGTCGGGTTACAAATGCCAAACATGAATCTTGCCACAACCTCCCACTGGAATTCTTCAAATATGAAGTCGTAACGTTGAAATTGTTCATATGGCATGAAGAGCATCATGTGAACAGCAGTGAGAAATTCCTGCCACGTGAGATGAGAAAAGTAACTTCGCTTATGTCCTTCTAATATTTTTATTCGCATGCCTGATGCTTTGTCAACATATGTGTGCATAAAGTTATTGGCCATTGTATCTTTGATCTTAACTTTCTTGAAGTCCTTAATATTAAAAACTAGTTTTTGTTTTTTGAACCTTTTAAAAGCTAATTGACTTAATTTAACCAGTTCCAAGCTGATTTGTTCTTCTGTCATGTCAGATTTCAGATGCTCAGAAGTCATGTAGTGAGTTAGTGCATAGATTAAGACTTGCGTCATTGAGTTTATCTTTTTGCCTGTAGATAGACAAATAAGAAGGCAAGCCATGATCAGAATGCAGTTGACCGGGACATAACACAATGCAGAAAGATTAGGTCGTTCCTTCAGATATTTTTTTATTTCAGGATACCTTTCACCACAGATCTGTGACCCGAGATCGTCTATGGCATTTTGATCCAGACCCAGCACTTCAAGAACGAAAGTTGGTCGACAATCAGGATGTATTTGATAGAACTGACCTGGTCTAGAAGTAACAAGTTTTATGGCATTGGGTAGAAGATTACCATTAAACAAGTTCATGACAATGTCCACCGGTTTCTCCTTTCCATTGATCGTGCAGCGGTGGGTCTTTTTGGAAAATTTGGTTGCAGCTTCATCTAATCCATCCATCACAATGACAACATTGTGATTATTCTGCAACATGTCGATCACTGCTTTGTTTTCCTTGTGCGAATGGGTAGGGAACATAGCCATGCCGTTGTCAATGAGAAATTGAAGCGTTGTTACTTTTTTCTTAAAATTAACATTTTTCATTGAAATGTAAAACAAATATTCGGTGTCTGGTGAAATTAGTTTATCCAGAATTGATTTAGTCACCATCTTGCTAAGGGTACTCTTTCCGATTCCAGGTAACCCTACAACGGTTATAGTGTTTCCATGTTGCTTGATATAAAGTTCTTTGGCTGCATCACTTTGGCATTGCTTTTCAGCTTCTATCCGGGCAGTTTCTTTAGCTTTAGTCAAAATTTGGTTGATAGAAATTCTTGATGCACTAGATTGATAGATTGTATCTAATCTCTTTCTTTCCATATGGTTCTTCCAGTCATGACTTTTGTTCCAATCAGCATCAGATCGTTGAATGACGGTAGAGATTTGAAGTTGAACCCTCTCTATGGCTTGTTCAAGATGGATTGGCAGGATGGTTTCTCCAACAACTTCGTTTGTTCTAACAATCAACTTCCGCTTCAATTCTTCAGCTGAAAATATTTACAAAAATACGATTTATTCTGATTTTATTTGAATCGTAATGACACTTTGTCATTTGTTAGACAACATGGGAAGGATATGCGGTAACTAAATTTTGGGTAATAAACCGGGAAAATTTCCCTGGTACGTTAAAATGCATAAAAATATTCTTTAAAGAAATTTCCCGGGGCCATGAAAAAATAAATTGGGCTGTTTTGGAATTTAGTTTCATTTCGTGAATGTGCTTGACAAGAAGCAAAATTAATGTAAAACATTTCTGGTGAAATGTTGGTAAATCTAAAACTTTTATGGTTTTTTAACTACCCATGAAAATGAAGTTTTATTTGATACCTATGGCTTTTGGTCGATTCACACTAATAAAACGTGTTTCACTCCGACGGATTTGCGTGAGTATTTATATACACTTATAACTAGAATTTTATATGAAAAAAAAGGTGAAGACATCAATTGGTATGCAGAGTACTATCGTTATAGGACCCCAATTAACTTGGATAAATCCTATATTGCATAAATTAAATTGGAAACTGAAAAAATCGCAGTTTTAAAGTATAACAACCTAACTTTTACCTGAATTACTTATAGACTAAATTGTTCAAAATAATCGTACTTTTATAGATCAGTGTTACAACCTTAACATCAAGCACTCTTGACCTTAACATTTGTACACTAGATGGCTGCCAAAACTCAACTAGAGGTGTCTTAGTTTACTTTGGTTGTTTTTATGCCAAGTTTTATATACCAGAACCAACCTAAGAATTGTGGCATAGTAATTTAAAGTGGTGCCAATATATTGCACTTTGACAACCAAAAAACAATAACTCGGATAAATACATTGTAGGGTAAATGTATTGGTTTCATCTGTATAAGTTCGGCCTGTTGGTCTAACGGTTAAGTGCGTCGCTCTTCAATCGAAAGGTTAAAGGTTCGAAACTGGTCGCTAGCTAATCGGTTCTGTCCTTGGGCAAAGCACTTTACGGACATTACCTGAACTCAGCGGATTAATGGGTTCTACCAAATTGAAGGAACATGTCTGTTATATACAACACACTGCAATAGCTCAAATAACGATGGGCGCGAGGTCATCTGACGATTGCCCGTGTGTTAATCCCCTTGGTTTTCCCATTCACGGGAATAAAGATGAATATCCTATCCTATCCTATTATATAAAGAGAACAATGACATTTGTTTTTGCTCACAGTTCATATTACCCATATAAACAAGCAGTATGGAAAGTGTTGTAGACAGAACAATGAACATGATAAATAAAATGGAAATTAACACCAACAATTTACTAGACAGAACAAAATAGATACAGGAATGTAAATTAGTTAAATAGTGATATCAATTTAGTTTGAAAACAAAATGTTTATCGGGATGCTAGCTATCATTTTGAAAGTTACTAGAACATTTTAAAAAGTGAAGCATTGCCTTGGTTATTTGGGTGCATTATTTCTGGTTTCCTTTTTTGTTATTTTGAGACACTTCATTGTTCTGTAGCCTCTGGCATGTACTTTGCAGTTACCGGCAGTAATTTGCAGAAGTAAAATTGATATTCTACCAGACTGTTTCATTGCAAATTATTTCCATATCTGTATTTGTGTTATCAGATGATGAACTTGAGTTACTGGAACTGGTCCAGTCATGCTGTAAACACAAATGTATATTCCTTGGGCGAGGCACTTTACGGACATTGCCTGAACTCAGCGGATTAATGGGTTCTACCAAATTGAAGAAACATGTTTATCATATACAACACACTGCAATAGCTCTGGTAACCCGACGATGGATGCGGGGTGATCTGATGATTGCCCGTGTGTTAGCCCCCTTGGTTTTCTCATTCACGGGGATAAATATAAATATCCTATCCTATCCTAAAACATCCTTATGTACAAAAGTGGTTAACAAAAGTTTTTTGCTGATTATTAGAATTAACATCCAACTTGTAATGGGTCGTTTGGCAACCGGATATGTACCGCTGTAATGGTATCATAACTAGATACTTACAAAAAGTAGAATCATATATAGAATATAATATATTTATAAATGCAACACTTAATGCGGCGATCGCTTATGTAAATCATCTCAATTATCAGCATCTGCGATAAGTTGACGTCATCCACTTGAAAACCACAGAAGCATCTTGGGAAACGCTGTAGGTATGACGTAAGGGAACAATGTTCGGTTGGTCATCTGATTATGACGTATTGGTCACGAGTTGCTAGGCCTGTTGATGTGCGACGAAGAAAGACAGGCGTCTTAAGTGGGAGAGATTGAACGAACGGAGTTAACCAAAAAGCAGAACCAAGTACCAAAAGAGAGGGGAACAACGCATCAGTTCGGTCAGCTTACCAGCTCGAATTCGCGGCCGGGAACGTCTTGCGAGTTCCCGGCCTAGATTGCTTCGTCGCAGAGTCGACACAGAAAGAACTACAGGCAAAAGTCGCAGCTCCCGGATTGAACAAAGAACTAGTTGACAAGCCGCAAGGAAAACGAACTGTCTATTAATCGCATCGCGCAGTTATTACGACGTCAGTCGGTCCAGCGAATCAATTCCCGAGTAAAGTGCATTGATTTATTCGTGTGTTCGTATTGACAACGTTTGACAATAAACAACTAACTTTCAACCAGCGTGTGCTCGATATTGGAGACGGATCGGAGGATTATCGCAGCAGGATATTCGAGCCACGCGGTGCAGCACAGAGCGTTTATCTATAACGCCAAAAGGTGCTCCCACAGAGGGTAAATCTTCCCTCGTTAAGCGGCAAAACGTTGTAGTGGTGACTTTCCGACGTGATTTTGAACTTAAACGCAACCTACCGAAGTCTGAAGAGTGGATACAAAGATTTCAACCGAGAAGACCCTACTGTTCACGAGAAAACAGAAGTCTGATCAAAGCAGAAGTCTGTTTTACTTTCTGCAGTAATCAAGTAAGCTAGAAGAATAGCTTTTGAATGAAGCTCATCGCTTATGTTTATTCAACATTTCCTTCGAGCATGATAAGGGAAAATTCAGCGAAGATATCAAGCAAAGAGCCGCAAATCGTCGTTCAGCCATGCTGCTTTAACCAGTTGGTCACTCGATACCAAACTGGAAGGCTCTGTTTGCGGCATAAAAGGCAAGCAAATGTTCGAGTATAAAGACTTTAAATCAGCGATGCTCTCAGTTTTTCAGAAGTTATGAAACTGAGCGAAGATTGATGTAGAACCGTTCAAATCGACACCATTACACATCACATTTCTACATCACGGTCGAAAAGGTTTGAGTGTGGGCTATATAATATTGCATTTGATTTAAATCCCGAAAAGGCACATATATATTTGCTAGAGTTTATGAGAACTCAATAATTCTGTTATTTTTGTTATCGACTTGATATGTTCTTTTGTATTGCTTGATTTACTCCAGGGAAAATAACCTGAAGAGATCACTGCGCAATCGCAAATCTATTATGTTTCTTTATTGCTTAATATTACCGCACAGGTTACTTAAGCAAATCGCTGCTATATGCAAAAACAGCCAAACGGCTTATATGAATCAAGCAAAATTATGAAAATAACGTCCCTATAATGGGCTTTTGAGAAAATGTATTGCTGCATCGGGATTTTTAACAATTGCATTAAGCCAGAATCAACCTTTGACACATATATTCTCATTACTAACACATTCGTCACACTAAAATGTTTTTTTTATATTGCTCTATTAACAAACTTTTAATATGAAACACATACATTATATGGAAGAAAGGACTAAATTTTATTTTTCCTTTTTACGGTGGAAGGCAATGCGGCGATCGCCTATGTAAATCATCTCAATTATCAGCATCTGCGATAAGTTGACGTCATCCACTTGAAAACCACAGAAGCATCTTGGGAAACGCTGTAGGTATGACGTAAGGGAACAATGTGCGGTTGGTCATCTGATTATGAAGTATTGGTCACGAGTTGCTAGGCCTGTTCATGTGCAACGAAGAAAGACAGGCGTCCGAATCTTGGCCTGACTTTACTTAATTGGGAGAGATTGAACGAATGGAGTTCACCAAAAAGCAGAACCAAAGAGAGAGGGAAACAACGCATCAGTTCGGTCGGCTTACCAGCTCGAATTCGCGTCCGGGAACGTCCTTGAGTTCCCGGCCTAGACTGTTTCGTCGCAGAGTCGACATAGAAAGAACTAGTTGACAAGAACAAAGGAAAACGGACAGTCTATTAATCGCATCGCGCAGTTATTCCGACGCGATTCGGTCGCTGCGAATCGATTCCCGAGTAAAGTGCATTGATTTATTCCTGTGTTCATATTGACAACGTTTGACAATAAACAACTAACTTTCAACCAGCGTGGACTCGATCTTTGGAAGTCGGAATCAGCATATATTCGAGCCACGCGGTGCAGTACAGAGCGTCCATCCATAACGCCAAAGGTGCGCCCACAGAGGGTAAAACTTCCTCGACAAACGCAAAACGTTGCACTTTACACACTTACCAGTCTAATTCAAAACTTGAGCAATAATATTCCAAGTTAACTCTTGTACAACTCAATTCATATACCGGTATGTAGAACTGGAGATATTAGGCTTATATTTTAATATTCAATTCTTGAATGAGTAGTTGAAGTTTGCTCGGATCCACCATAATTCTACATGCTAAATATATATTTAACCAGTTCCTATCGCCTATCGGGAAAATTTATGTGAGTTTAAGTACCGGTACTGGTTTTGTTCAGTTTAGGCTACACAACAGGCTTACCTGAGATGTTGAACCAGTGCTATGCATTATTTGTTAGGTTATTTAATCACAACAGACTAAAGATACTTATTTTAAAC
The DNA here is from genome assembly GCA_000149265.1 of Ciona savignyi. NCBI lineage: Eukaryota > Metazoa > Chordata > Ascidiacea > Phlebobranchia > Cionidae > Ciona > Ciona savignyi. The sequence continues at coordinate 23,050 of CH002415.1, read as the reverse complement.
TAAATATTTCTATCTGCCTTGGTCTAATTGCTGTGCACTTTAGACCATATTCACTTCAACCTAAATGTTACGGTTATTAATCTCAAAATTGTTGTATACGATTTCTATTATTTCTATTGTTAGCAAAACTGTGGGCTCGCTCTTTTTTAGAGCTGGTTGCTTAAGGTTGGATGAGCTAGATTCAGCCGGCTGCCTTACGGTCTCTGGCGAGCTGTGCAGTGGAAAGTCTATACGTTTACTCTTCACAGAACGCCTACCAAATATTATGGTAGCCACGATATTTAAAGTCTTGATCTCAAACTCGAAGTCTAACTCTTGATTCAGTTTAGTTGTATTTTGCGTCTCATTCAATATACGGTTTATTGGCCAATCAAGTTACTTAGTACGTTATTTCAAGTTACTGTCCCGAAATCCTCTTTTTTCAGAGCACCAGGAGATCAAATAAATGCAGGAGGTTGATTTTTCTGTTGGCGGGTGTTACTGAAAATCATCCTCTAAAAAATTATTTTAATCCGGAACTTGCTGCATAGTTTATTCATTTTTCATTTTTATTTATTATTAGTTTTGTTAGTTAGGCAGTTGTTGCCTACTTATTGTTAGTTCTATGCATTACTGTTATGCATATCTAATGTAAAGTGCAATATTGTTTTGCACAAAAAAATGTTTTTTTTTAATTAATTTTAATTATTTATAAAGTGCAATATTGTTTTGCAAAAAAAAAAAAAGTTTTTTCTAATTAATTGTAATTAATTATTTATTTATATATTTTATTTTTACTTAATATACTTTTAAATGCCTTGGTAAGTGTTGCACTTGAAACTTTTTAGTGGAATTTCATTTTTGGGGTTTTTCTTTTTCCACTGTGGCCCCTACTTTCCAGGCCACCCCTTCTCCTAAAGATGACTCCCCCATTGCACGGGTCTCTTTACCGCACACTTTTCTTCGAGGCTTAGTGTTATTTATTTATTCATTTTATTTATTTATTTTTTTTTTATTTGGGTTTAGCGGCCACGTCAAATTTTACCGGATTTTAATAATTTATTGCTTGTTTTTTAGACGTGTTCTAACGACTGTCGTTTTGCCGTTTTTTCCCGTTTTCCAATTTTTTCAAAAATCCTGATTTATGTTTTCATCGTGGAAACAAAAAATAAACTAAACTAAACTATTTAGCATGACGCCAGTTGTATAGTCTAAGGTACGTTATACAGCATGACGCAAGTTATCTCAAGTACGTTATTGCAGGTTATTTTATTAGGTTATATTATCTTATTCAAATTTCCAGAATATATACGGCATTTACGAAGTGTGAGAAGTTTACATGCGAGACGTTTTACATTTACACGTTTTACTAACTGTGGGGAATTAGGTGGGAAAACTATGTTAACTATTTAAACGGCAAAAACTCAAAGGCCCGTACAAGGTGATAATTACGTAACGGGTAATAATACGTGAGAGTCGGAAAACTTTAAATGCATAAAATAAACGACGTAAAAACAAAAAATATTTAGGACATAAAATAAATTAAAACAAATATAGATTATACGAAATGCTACAAAACCACTATGCGGAACGGGCAAAATCACCATGTGTTACGGATTGCGAAATTTCGTTGTCTAAGTGTGTACGCCAGTTTTCCAAATTGTTTAGTGTAGCTTATGTTATGCTGATATTGTAGCAGTAAAGTTTCACCTCGTTTAATTGCAATACTTCAATGTTTAAATCGTTGTTAGGATTCCTAGCTATTGTGTAGCATTTGCAATTATGAAAGTGTTTAAGGTACTCTATGTGTTGTGCTAAACTGCCTCTATTTGAATTGCAAACTGTGTATTCTATTTAATAAGGTTGATCGAATCGTGGTTGAACACCTCAGAAATTTAGTTGATTAGTCGTTTATCCGATTAGTTGAATAGTTAATTACTCTATTAGTCATTTAATCTCAGTTCAACAATTGATTGGCTACTACCATTGTTCATTCATATACGTCACTGCACCTGAACTGTATAATACATTTTTTCTGCAACTATGGTGATGTGTGTGATGGGCAGCTACCGATTTGATCGACATACCACGACCATAGTGTCACATAGGATACGGTTAAATTCTACACTAACTCTCTAATATAATTAAAACTAGTGTATTTACTTTTTATATCCACAGTAATTATAGGTACCATTTGGAAAAATGGGACACATATTGTTTTTGTCCGTTTTTTTCGTCAAAGGTTTGACATGCATGGCATGTCGCCCCGACGTCTACCAGAAGGAATAATGGAAACGTATTGGAACTTCGCCATTCAAGAGCAAACATGGTCTAGATATGCAAAAACCAAAATTTTGGGTGATACATCCAGGGGAATTCCCCTGGAAAGTTAAAAACCTCAACGGTATTTTTTAAGAAAACTTTAGCTTTTTGTAGCATAGCGCTTGAACAGCTACTCCAATTTAAATCAGATTTGGTCGAATGTAAGAGCATTAGGCACTGATTTAACACTTGAAAGAAATAAAAAATTACCTAGGAAAATACCCTAAAAAATAAAATTTTGTTCTCAAATTATGATTGTGACAGGCATACCATGTCGCCGCGACATCTACCAGAAGGAGTAATAAAATTGCAATTAAAATTTGACATTTTTTAGACAAAATGGTCTAGCTAGCTAGATATACAGAAGCTAAAATGTTAGGTGATAAACTCAGGGGAATTCCCCTAAAGCGTAAAAACCAAAAAGGTATTTTTTTTCTAAAAAATAGCCTTTTTTGGTCATAGCGCTTAAAAACGGATGTTACAAATTCAATCAGAATTGGTGGAATGTAAGTGCATTAGTCACTGATTTACCACCTAAAAGAAATAATAAAATTACCTAGGGAAATACCCCCAAAAATAGGATATGTTCTCAAATCATGATTGTGACAAGCATGCCATGTCGCCCCGACATCTACCAAAAGGAGTAATGAAATCGCAATGAAAATTGGACATTTGTAGGACAACATGGTCTAAATGTTCGTAATTTTAAGACGTTTATTCTTAATTTAACTAAACATAGAAAATAAGTTTGGTATGTTAACTATGGGACCAATGCGTTTATGCTTGCAGAAACAAACTACATACTTAGTGTATAAAATACAAATTGTGGTTAGGAACCCTGTATCATGAATATAGGGTATACAACATGTGTTTTACAAATAATGGTGGTTAAACACGTGGTTGACACTCTCTAGTTTATCTGTACTGCATATTAGCAATAAAACAATTGTGTATGCTGATATTTTACGATATTTAACTCGTCCGACAAAAAAACATGTAGTAAGAAAATAGCACATGCTCTATTCCTGAAAAACATGTTTTTTTGTCGTACGATAGAAAACTTGTCTTTTTCATCTAAATCGGACTGGTGTGAATCGACGCATAAGAGACAATGTGTTCTATTTGAAAAACGTCGATCCGACACTACAAAAACGTTTTTTCGTTTTGGTGTGAACCCGGCCTATGGTACCCATGCGTTTATGCTTGAAGAAACAAAACTATGGCTTCTGGATGTTGAATAACATGCATCTGAAGTGCACATATCTGACAATAACATGTATTATCATGTGTATGGATAACAAATTTGGATTGTTACCTCATGGAGCCAGCATTCGTTTATGCTTGCACAAACAAACTACATTCTTGGTATATAAAATACACCAAATGAGGTTAAACTCTACACACATATAGCGTTTTGAGCAATCCTTTGCGTCTCGTCATCCTTCTCATCAGGCATTGCGAGAGACACGAGACGATGCACACACACTCGTACATATCTTCATTAAAGAAACATATCATATTTCTTAAGGGACTTACCCTATGTAAATGTTTTCTTTCTTTTAATTACCACAGAGTGACTAACGGACCAACATTTTATCAAATTTTATAAAAATTAGAGAACCAGTTTGAGCGCTATGCCTAAAGAGAAAACAATACCGTTTTTTAGAAAAAAAATTCGCGGTTTTGGTTTGAACGTCTCAGTTAATTTCCTTTTCCTTGCAATTCTGTGACTTCTTCTGGTAGATGTCATGATTTGAGAACAAAATCCTATTTTTTAAGGTAATTTTCTTGGTAATATTTTTTTTATTCAAATGTTAAACTAGTGGTTAATGCACTTACATTCCACCAAATCTGATTCAAATTCGAGCAGCCGTTCAAACGCTATTCCCAAAAAAGATATTTTTTTAGAAAAAAATATCGTTTTGGTTTTTAACATCTCAGGGGCAATTCCCTGGATTTTTCACCTAAAATTTTGGTTTCTGCATATCTAGACCATGTTGTCCAAAAAAATCACCAAGTTTCATTGCGATTACATTAAACCTTCTGGTAGATGTCGGGTCGACATGCTATGCCTGTCAAGCGTTTGACGAAAAAAAAACGGACAAAATCAATATGTGTCCCATTTTTTCAAATGGGAGCCATAAATAGTGGTGGTTAAACACGTGGTTGACACCCTCTAGTTATTTGAGGTTTTCTGCATAAACGTCCTCGCTCGACTTTACTAGTGTCTTCTGTGGTTCGTTGATCAAAGCTTCAGTAGTTTGATTACATCAATTGTATCGAGCAATTGAGGCGATTAACTTAGTACCGGTTACGATTTAAATCGTTAGATGTTTCAACGACATAGATTTTCAGTAATCTCCACATACAAAATGTTTCTTTATGCGTTAGGAGCTCTTAGAAGCCTCATAAGCCAAAGTAAAAAATAAACTTATATAACCAAAGTATTCGACAGCTGTCATAATAATAGTTTACTTATGACGCAATGTCAGCGCAAATGTCGGCTGCGGCAATCATAAATCTTATGTAAACACAGAAGGTCGCTACAGTTTATTTAGCACATGCTGTATATAATTTGAGGTGTACAGTCGTATGGCCGAATGGTTAACGCGACCGATACATATACCGACTTACATATAAAAAAACGGTCCAAGTGACGATCCCATTATTGGTGCAAAACTTGACTCGATTAACAAAAAACAATTGAGGCATAAACCAAAGGATTTGCCAGTTAACTTTAAATGTTGATATTCATTCCTCGTAAAATTATATTCTTGTATGTTGATAATTGTAAAACAGATAAATATTGCAAACATTATTAACTAGACAAAATAATGATGGGGAGAATTTCTCCTGTTAAACTGGTTTATTCCAACTCTTTATTTAACTTAATATTCAATTATGGACGATCATAAACCACAACTCACCAAGTGGGTTAACATCAACAGGGGGAGGTCCACGATATTGGTTGATAACAAGGTCACCCTGCACATTATACTGTCTTGCACCGATCGGTTGTCCTTGCTCATCTACGTTGGTGGAGTTGGATGTTGAAGGCTGGTTGCTCTGTGGAAGACTGTGGTTGTTGGGGATATTTGGTTTTTGTGTTCGTTTCTTTCACACTTTTAACTGATTTTATTTTCGCGTTGCTATTTTAACTCGCAGGTTTTTATTATCTCTCGGGTAATCATGTAATTACCGTTGACGTCAGTGCAGTGCTGATTTCGGTGCTGGTGTTGTACCCGCAAGAATTTAGTTTCCAAAAAAACAATCATGCACCGAGACCAACGGGCCCCGCTTGGATTTTAGTTTCCGTTTGGATTTTTAACGATTCGTATGTATTTTTATTACGAATATTTTATACCAAATGTATGTGCGGGTTTTAATAGTTGTGATTTTAGTAAAGCTAGAACGTATCAGCCCTAATGATTGGTCCAACGGTAAGCCGTTAAGACTGCGTACTGAACCACCAGAGAATCTGTAACACCAGGTAACCCGATTAATATAAGGATCACCATTTATAAACTGAGCTAGCTTTGACTACATCCCGGGTGTAAAACTTAAAAATATTGAAAAACTGTTAATTTGAATACTTTCCTAGTTGAAGTAGAGTTAAAAAGGACAATTGAAGCAAATAATTAAGCAGACGACGGAAACACAGCAACGCATAACAGAGGAATTGGCGAAAACACGGGAAGCAAATACTTCGAAGTCATCGTTTACTTTAATTTAGGACGATGTATTGCAAGTCGACGATAATTGCTTCTCGGATCTAAATCACAATGTTGACTACGTAATCATCAAACCGGGGAACTCCCTTGTGCTAACCGCCACGTGACCTTATTAACCAGACGTTTTTCAGTTCGAGTTTTCTCGATTTAAATAGTAGAGTTTTGCGTTTAGTTCTAGTTTAGACAAACACAACCGTTCCGAACTAAAAAAACACAAATTTAATTCAAATAACCCGTTTAACCAAGAAAATTCTTTAAATAGTATTTAACAAGAGGTATCTTCTATATTTGTTACATGTGGAAGCAACATATGTTAGGTTACGGTACAACTTAACGGCTTATAATGCAGTCTGCTGGTTTGTCGTCTATTTGGTGGAGGATCGCTGTGAGCCAGATAGTAGCATATAGCCATGTGTCTACATATGGGCTCGGTACGGAGATCTATCGAATAGCTATAGGCGGCATCGGATCCTAGAACTTGGTCCCGGTCAGTCAGACCAATTTTAAATAACCTGTCCCCACAATTCTACACCAGGTTATAAATATTCGGACAAAACAAATTAATTTAAGTTCATTACCAGATGCCGTGACATCAATATCGACTTTGTTTCCACAGGTAATCCATGGTATCAGGGTTAAAATGTGAAAATAATAAGTTTTAAACCAGGACTAATTATACATGTTACACATTGTGATATAACAATACATATGCATATTGTGACATAACAATAGTTATTCATTATGATTGTCTTCGCTGACTGGCTTCATAAAATATACTCCTAAGATTATTAATGATCAGAGTAAATTAAGAAAATTAAGAGAACAAAAGTGTATAGTGTACAAGCGAGTGTTTATCATATTTACTTGGTCGCGTTTTAATGACTGAAATAAGATTAAAAATACCACAATTCTGCGCTTGCTGTATATTTCTGAATCCTCGTTGTGCTAGATATGCATTAACCTATTTCACGTGTTCGTTATTTGGTAAGAAGAATGCAGAACAGTCGTAGTTACTTAAATGGCGAAACCAACGACATTTACTACAAATAAGAGCTAAATCTGAATCGCATCATTATAATTCATTCTCGTTTTATACAAGGAATACGAAATCGAATTTATTATGTCTATTATCATACAAAAGCTTTATTCGAGTATACATTTAGTAGATTAAACGCGATCAGAATTGATACCTCGCAGTTATAGCTCAAACTGTGTACATTATATGTGTGCATGTTCCAATGTGTTATCTCCATGCCTTTACATTGTGCGTTGATTACCACGTGATGGCCACGTGACCAACGCTAATGATAATTACCTGTCGCTGTTGATCCTTCCCGCTCAAAACCGTTAGACGTTACCGCCTATTTCTTATATATAACCGTCAGAATGCAATGATTTGAGTTAGTTGTGTTGAATGGGTTTTTATACTGCTTACCGCCAATACAGGCATATTATACACGACCTTGGGAGCTCACTACAGGTTATCGATCTAATGTGAAACATTGACGCATTCACAAATAAATTACATAGATTATATGTTAAAGCAGCATATTCTAGGCTTCAGATAAGCATAGTATGGTTGGCTGCTTGCATGTATACATGAGCAGGGCTTGCCTTATAAATAATATTGTGTGCACAATGTTCTTTCTATCATAAAAAGCCGCCCGTTTACGAAGGGGGTCAAAGTGGAAAGTTACAAAGTCAGTTTCGACGACAATCAGTTTAAAGAAAAGCAGAAAACTTGACTTTAAGATGTAATAACTCGTTCGATGCACGTTTTTAAGCTGCAAGAGTCCCCATAAGACTAGTTTACACACAACAATATAGGGTGAGTTAACAGGAAAAAGCAACGTACAGGCGATGGTATGATAAGCGTAAGCACCGCAGATCCTGAAGCGAGTGGTGAATCAACTATTGCATGTCCGGTAGTTGGCGCAGCTGAGCAGTTACACAGTTGATTGAATTTAAAGTCAACTGAGTACGGTCGTGTGGTGAAATGGTTAACATGACCGATACACATACCTATTCCTATACAAAAACGGTCCGAGTAACTAACCCATCATGGGTTCGAAACTTTGGTAAATAAGTTAAATGACGCTGTTAAAGGTAGTTTCCCTCATACGTTCGACGTCATACTTTCATTCGTCCGCTTCGCATTCCATGTATGAACGAGATAACTTTGTACAGACGAATTGTAAACAATAAACTCTCCTCGAATATATACGGTTATCAGGTATTATTAATTGAGCACCCTCTAATAAAATATATATTTAACCACAAAATATACAACCGCAATTATATAACCGCAGTGATTAACGTTGACGTCAGTGCAGTATTCGATTTATAACTATTCGTACGTGTTTTTATTGCGTATCTTTTATACCAGATTTATGTGTGAGTTTTAATATTTGTGATTTTGGTAAAACAAGTATCGATCCCAAGTATTTGGTCCAACGGTAAGCCGTGACTGCGTACTGAATCACTAGAGCATCTGTAACACCATATAACCCGCTTAATATAACGATCACCATTTAAAAACTGAGCTAGCTAAAAATATTGAAAAAACTATAAAGAGCTATGCCAAAAAAGCGCTATTTTTCATAAAAATACCGTTTTGGTTTTTAACCTTCCAGGGGAATTCCCCTTAATTTATCACCCAAAATTTTGGTTTCTTCATATCAAGACCATGTTGTCTAACAAATGACAAAGTTTCATTGCAATCCCATTATTCCTTCTGGTAGATGTCGGGGCGAAATGCCATGCCTGTCAAGCGTTTGACGAAAAAAAAGAAAAAATATGAAAACGAACATTTCACCACAAATGTTTTAAATTAAAGCTTCCTATTAAGTGCTGTATAGAAATGAAGCTGAATTCCCAAAACGGCCCGATTTAGTTTTTCGTGGTTTCAGGGAATTACTGGGCTTAATACATACGTTTCTGTTTTTACATATGTGGGTTATGTTATATAACAATCCTTAATGTTTTAATCTGATTTGTCAATTCCTTGTCAGATTTATCGATCTCCTTGTTGAAGATGTTTTTACGATATGGCATGCCTGTCACAATCATAATTCAGAAACATATCTTCGTTTTTAAAGGAATTACCTTAATAAATGTTTTTTTTTTTAATTGGAACAGAGAGTTTAATGGTCTAACATTTTACAAAATCGGATTCAAATTGGAGCTGCCGTTAAGTGATATGAGCAAAAAAGCTAATTTTGTAGAAAAAAATACCGTTTTGGTTTTAACGTCCTCAGGGGAATTCCCCTTGATATATTACCCAAAATTTTGGTTTCTGCATATCTAGGCCATGTTGTCTAACAAATAAAAAAATTTTTATTACGCATATATTTTTTCCTTTTTGTAGATGTCAGGGCGACATGGCATATCTGACACAATCATTATTTGACAACAAAAGCTTATTTTTTAGGGTATTTCCCTATGTAATTTTTTTATTTCTTTTAAGTGATAAATCAGTGACTAATGCACTTACATTCCACCAAATCTTATTCAAATTGGAGCACCCGTTCAAGCGCTATGCCACAAAAAGCGCAATTTGTCGTAAAAAATACCGTTTTGGTTTTTAACCTCCCAGGGGAATTCCCCTGAATTTATCACCCAAAATTTGGGTTTCTTCATATCTAGACCATGTTGTCTAACGAATGGCTAAGTTTCATTACGATTCCCTTATTCCTTCTGGTAGATGTCGGGGCGACATACCATGCCTGTCAAACCTTTGACGAAAAAAAAAGAAAAAAAAAAACGGACAAAATCAATATGTGTCCCAATTTTTCAATTGGGACCCATAAAAACGACATCGGTGAATTTCTTAACGAATGAGCTAAATACCAATCAGCATAGGGTGTTAAAGACAAAGAAATAATGTACTGATTAACCAACAAGGAAACTTCTTTACGAACATTGAATATCAAGTTTAGGTAACTGGAAGAAACATTACCAGAACTCTAACATAACTGCAGCAGAATCATATATCGTAAAGTCACATTGCGTTTTGTTAATAGGGGTGATTGTCACGTGGTAGACACTCGTTTATATTATTTGTTTTTTAGCAGATTTGGCTAACAAACATCCGGTAGTTGGCGCAGCTGAGCATTTACTTGGACAATTGATTTTAACTTAAATAGCTGACGCTGTTTAAGGTGGTTTCCCTCATACATATGGACTAGATAACTTTGTACCGACGAATTGTAACTAATAAACAATATAAACAAATATTTATTATTATTATTGACCACTGTCTAATATAATTAAGGGTCCCGTTTGAAAAAACGCTTGACAGGGATGGTCCACATGGCATGTCGCCCCAACATCTACCAGAAGGAATAATGGGATTGCAATGAAAACTTGTCATTTGTTAGACAACATGGCCTTGATATGCATAAACCAAAATTTGGGGTGAAAAATTAAGGGGAATTCCCCTGAGAGGTTAAAAACCAACACGGTCTTTTTTTTTATAAAAAATTGCGCTTTTTGTGGCATAGCGCTTGAACGGCTGCTCCAATTCAAATACGATTTGGTGGAATGTAAGTGCATTAGTCACTGATTTATCACTTAAAAGAAATAAAAAATTTACCTAGGGAAATATCAAAAAAAATTAGATTGTGGTTTGAATTTATGATTGTGACAGGCATGCCATGTCGCGCCGACATCCACCAGAAGGAATAATGGAATCGTAATAAAACTTACCCATTCGTTAGACTACATTGTTTAAATATGCAGAAATCAAAATTTTGGGTGATAAATCAAGGGGAATTCCCCTGGGAGGTTAAAAACCAAAACGCTATTTTTTTCTAAAAAAAATGCCATTTTTGGACATGGCGCTTGAACGGCTGTTACAATTTGAATTAGATTTGGTGGAATGTAAGTGCATTAGTCACTAATTTAACACTTAGAAGAAATAATGAAATTACCTAGGGAAATACCCCAAAAAATAAGATATGGTCTGAAATCATGATTGTGACAAGCATGCCATATCGCCCCGACATCTACCAAAAGGAGTAATTAAATCGCAATGAAAAATTAGACATTTTTTAGACAACATGGTTTAGATATGCCGAACTAAAATTTTGGGTGATAAATCCAGGGAAATTCCCCTGGGACCTTAAAAACCAAAACGCTTTTTTTTTCTAAAATAATTGCCTTTTTTGGGCATGGCGCTTGAACGGCTGTTTCAATTTGAATTAGATTTGGTGGAATGTAAGTGCATTAGTCACTGATTTAACATTTATAAGAAATAAATAATGAAATTACCT
>CH002416.1:244318-254680 GCA_000149265.1 Ciona savignyi | reverse complement strand
CGCAATGGTAGGGCCAGGTCGCTTGCTGGAAGGCGGGCCACCTCTTATGAGATTTGCTGTTCGATGTGGCGTGAGATGGCTTCTTCACAGTGGATCCATGATCGTTCAGTATACTCTCTACTTTCGCAGAAGGTGATGGAACACTGGTTGACTGGCCACCCTGAAAGTTCAATTATATTTAATAAAAACAATTGATTTACAGTCGGTTTGTGTTAATGTATATATGGTAGGGAAGGTAATGATGTTGTAAATGGAAGACAGAAGTCAGATTATATCAAACTTTTATAATAAGAAAAGCTGTTAGTGTAACAGGTACAGCAACAGTGTGTGCAATTTCATTAGCAATGTAGCATGGATAAGGCATAAGGTTAACATCTATTCCCATGGTTGTTAACTAATTCTCTAAGTTCAACAATTTTATTTTTTTTATTTCTCTATGTTCAATAATTTTTTTCATTTTAACTCCATTTTAAAAAACATTTGCTCCAATAAAGACAACCATCCACTTTAAATATAATCGATATTTAGGTAGATTTCTTTGACTTGAAATTTTTTTCCCTCAGTCAAGGTAATTAATTTGAGCATAAGGATTCTATTGTAGCTTTAAATAGTCCGGAAAATGAGGCCGAATGGGACAAGGAAGACATACATGAGTAAGAGACTGGGGCATCACGGCACCAACAGCTCCTCCAGCATCAGGGAGAAACTGACCAAACTCTCGGAGCAAATCTGCATCATTTTGGAACAAACGAGCAACCTAGAAAGGTTTTAATTTGAGTACATATCAAAACAATACAGTGTGGTCTTTGGATTCTAGATCTTACTTTGTTTTACACAAAAAATATATGCACTAGACATATAAAAAAACAAAAAACTACACTTTATTACAGATATTACTATAGTTTTAATATTACATTCTACATTTTTATGCATACCGGTAAGCTAAATTATATATAAAAAAAAATTTCTTTATAATAATGTTAATATTTGTAATATAAAGCTGCATTGGATACAATTTTTTTGGATAAATGGATCCAAACTAGTGATTTTTTTCTGCGATGAATATTTTTTTATTGATAAATAATGAATGTTTTGAAAGCAACCATTTAAAAAATATTCTGTCTCCTTTATTAACCCAAGAATCAACATTCCTACCAACATCATCCCACACATATTGCTTTTCACGGATGTAAAATAACCTGTGCATAGACTTCTGATTCTGATAATGATGGAATATAAGATCCATTGGAGTCTTTCACATTACGCTGTTCCTTCTGGTACTTGTGTAATATCTCCAAGAATGCTTTGTAAATGTCGGGCTGTCCTTGGAAACGATTCTGTGAAGTTATGTAATTTCTTGTTTTATTAAATGAGATCAAATTTCACGACATTTTTTCCCACAAAATATAAATAAATTTATCTCTATATTTATAGTTGTAATAATGTTAATTTAAACGTCAAGTGCTATTTTTTGATCATTTGTACATACATTTGACACATGCAATAAATTTTCCCTAAAACAATTGAATTCTAAGGTTAAAAACAGAATTTCTATTCAAGAACTTGTGAGAATAACATTTAAAAATGTTTAATTGCAACCTCATTAAAAAGTTCAGGTTTACAGGTTATGTACATTTCCACATAAAATGGAAAAACATTTGTCCTTACTTTGATTTTGTTCACATAGTTGATAGCATGATTGAACTCAACAGGTTGACCAGCAGCATTTGTTGTTTGTGGTTGATTAGTTGATACTGCTGAGCTCGGGATATTTTGGCTGGCAGCTGTGTTGGTGTTTACTCCTGGGAATTTGGCATGATTTGTTACTAGAGAGTACAAAGATACCACTAAGAGTTTATTTTTGGTTTAAACTATCTAGACACATTCTTAGATGTGGCAAAACAAGGAAACTAACATGTCTTATAGTGCTCATGCAGCGATACAATTCGAGCCGATAAGACTCCTGTGATTAGTATCTGAGCTAAGAATTGTCTTTTCTATCCAAATATGGATTTTAATCACTATCCAAACAAATTTGTCATTTTGGTACAATATTTTTGGTCTGTTTAGGATTTTAAACGTGAAAAAGGGTCGCAGAAAATGTTAACTTAAAAAGGGTTGTTAGCTTATAATGTAGGGAAGCCATGCAATAGACATCAAATGAACCTGAAGCAGTCGAGGATGGTGGGACCGGGGCTCGTGGTTGGAACGGGGATTGTTGAGCGACAGGAAGTTGTGGATGGTTGGGGCCGGGTGAAGAGCGATGGGTCGGTAGTTGGGGTAAGATGGTGGCAATTTTTCCATGAGGGGTATGAACCTGGGGTTTGTGAGGTTGTAATCCTTGCTACAAACATATTCATAAGGAGACCAATAGGGTGAAGCACATAACCGTATCCAAACATAAATAAATTTATTATTTTAGTAGCCTATACGGGATATTTAATTCTGTGGCGAAACTAATACTATCTGGTTAACCAACATTTTCTTGGTACTTGAACAACATTTTAATTGTTAACTGAAGAAACAAATATATCCCTACTTCTTAGTCATAATTGCGAAATCAGATTAGCTAGTACTGTATACTTTTTGATCCTCTGGTTTCAGCTATGTATGATCTATTTTGATGTAAGTTGGATTAAACAACCAGAGTTGGCCTCATGAGCATACCTGTATAGTTGTAGTAGATTGACCAGGCTCTAGCACTCCGAGTGGATGAATTGTTTGTGGGATCATGTTAGGCCCGGTGACGCTCACTTGATCATTTGCTGACACCTGAAATAGTGAATTATCTATTTATTAAAGTATTTAAGTCTATATAAATAATTCAATAACTCTGTATTGGGTACACATTGGGGAAATCATGTGACAACACATAGATATGTAACATGCTTAACCACTTTCCACTCCTGGACACTAACATTTGTAAACTAAATATTTAAACAACATTTTGTATTCGGTGCGAGTGAGAAGAAGTTGAATCCCAATTTCTTCAAGTCTATACACTTCAGTTCAGTTCCCTTAATATTTTACAAAGAACAACATATTATATTTGACTCACCTCAATTTTATACCCTGGTGGTAAGAATGTGTTGAATCCAACAATCAGGTCAGGATGGCCGTTAAATAAATGGGACACCCTTGCTATTACACCAGGGGTGTCAATGCTGTAAATTAAAAAGCAGAATTAAAATTTAACTCTGTCTAAACATAACAATTGTAAATAGTTTTCACATTGTATCTACAGCAGAGTAATGAATTAGTTCCTAGCCACTTTGTCTGCATATAGTATGGTTGGCTAGTTTCAGCTTACCTTTGTGACTTAAATTCTTTCATAATATCAAGAAAGTCAGTATAAACTTGGGGTTGATTACCAAACTGAAACTTTACTTGGTCCAAATACGACAACGCATCCTCAACCTAAAAACAACAAAACTTTAGTGAAACATTAAACTTTTTGAAATTAATCTTATTGCACAGGTACAAACATTCAAATACTTTGTTTGTCTACTTTTAATTTCTTTCCATGCATGGAAGTTTAAAATAAGAAAATTTAGTCAATAGACCTGTAGCATTTTATTGTAAAGTTAAGAAAATGGCAAATTTAAAGATGGCAAACAACAACCCTAGAGCAAAATTTAAATAAAATTCTTGTTTAACCTAACTTAGACTGCAAAATCTTAGTTTAATACAATACAATCTAACCAACTGGAGTATACAGTTAAAACCAGGACTCAAAGTCAAAAATTCCTAACAATCAGCAACCACTAATATTATTCCTCAACCAGATAATGCAGTGTTGCAACTTGCAATACACAAATACCAATCTATGTTCAATATATAAAAACAGAAGGAACAATTAAAATGCAGCACATATTTTCTGGAAGAGATAGTTCAACAATTTGGTACGGAAATAGTACTATACTGAAGTCTTAAAAAAAGACTACAATAACATGGAAAACCTATACAGGTAATACTTTAACATTGATTAAGTTTACAATTTACTTAAATACTTGCAACATAAACATTAGTACCAGCACCATAGCCTACCTTTAGTTTTTGGAACTGATGCTGTTGAGCTTGTATCTGACTTGCAGTTTGAGGGGATTGAGCTAATGGGGGTTGGGCTTGACCATGACTGACCAATCCAGCTGCTAACACCTGTACACCAGTTATCGTTGTGGGAGGGTAGGTTTTGTTTGGATGAACACAAATAAATTTTAAAAGTTTTTAATCTTCAGGTAGGCTTTTTTTTATAAAATGGAAGTTCACCTGCTTTACCAGGATTTCATAAAATAACATTAACAATAAATTTACACAAAGAATACTTTGCATAACAGCACATCACTTATAGCAAGGGTAATTGAACGATCAACAACCTATCTACGTTTTGCAAATACCAAGATAAAATAAAGTTTGCATTTTTTAGTTGTGTTACTTATATATTAAAAGCATAGCCAATTTAAAAAAAGCACTGCTACACAATAAGAACTAGTTTAACACTGTAAGTTGTAATATTATTAATTATAGAGTTCACCTGCGAAATGCCGGTCACTTGTCGTTGTATTGGCTGCACTGGAGTAGCAATAGTCGACACAGCAAATGCCGGGCCGGGAGATATTTGATGCTGGGTTATTGCTGCAGTTAATGTGTTCAAACTGCATCCTGGATCAGGACTGGCATATGAGGAAAAGTAAATAAAACTGTCTTGACTAGAAGTTTTTGATAACCTGTATGTTGTACCTATTTATAAATTGAAATCCAAATAAATTTAGCAGGTACCATGTACTG
This sequence comes from Ciona savignyi, assembly GCA_000149265.1. NCBI lineage: Eukaryota > Metazoa > Chordata > Ascidiacea > Phlebobranchia > Cionidae > Ciona > Ciona savignyi. Next base: position 249,892 of record CH002416.1, on the reverse strand, counting down.
ATACTTAAAATGTAGATTCATTGAAAATTGCAGAATATTTTTTTATATCACAAATAATATTTTTAGTGTTTAAAATTATATACATCATGTTACGCTTGTGATTGTGCTTTGCCATTTACAGTTTGGGTTTGGTCAGATAAGCTTATTCATATGTTACGGTACCGTATTCAAACAAAATTTATGCATATCCAAATATGCGGAATTTAATAACATTAAGTAAATGAAGAATAAAATACTGATGTAAAGGTTTCAACACATACACATTTAAATTTATAACACTATTATAAACAGAGTGCAATTTTAGCATGTTTGACGGGGTAGCCAACCATCGCTTTGGAAAATGTTCGAATCACGCAGAACTGTACAGTAGGAACATGGCTGTAATATAACTTTAAATCATTTTTCATTAGTAAAAAGTACTTGTTAATAAAAAAAGTGGAATGACAATCACACTTACTGAAATGGATTAGTAGTGAAACGTCGACTAGGCCGAGGTGGGAACGAAGCCGCTGAGGTTGTGTTTGCTACCGGTAGTTCGGATTTTGCTTCAAACTGGGTTTGCACAGGAATGTGTTGCTGGGGCAACGAAGAAGGGGGTATCGGCATGTGTTGGGGGAACATGTAGATCGGTTGGGATTGGGATGTCACTGGGACATCTTCAGATTTTATTTCTGACATTTTTAAACCATTGGTTTGATTTTTAAGATTATTAATCTGCATTGAATCAAAAAACATTACTTTAATACATTTGACGGTACCCAGTTTGCATTGAATAATAAACTATAATCATATATGAAAGTGCTTTCTGTCTTCTCATAGAAATACTTAATTAGCATATCGAGTTTTAGTGAAATAAATTAAATACATAAATGAGATAAAACACGGTCTAGATGCATATTTGTAGCAGCATATAGCATGTAAATAGCATGATATAATGCATATTGCAGTACTGATAGTTGTTGTAAAATAAAAATAGAATCCATGCAGTTGAGGATAAAATACTGGAATGGAATCAGTAATAGAGACGCTGTAACACAGAATTTCATCAAAATATTAGTATGTTAGTCAGATTACCAGAGCTATAAAGGTCAGGACACATCGCTTTAGGCTTTGTTTAAATTATCACTTCTCTGGGTTTAAGTAACTTCTTTAAGAAGGCATAAGGAGTAAGGACCAACACTAAAGACTAATTGACCCTGAGCCTTATTCACTTTAAAGTCATTTTTTTTATATTAATATTTCAAAAGCCAAAATTTGGTGCAACAATTTTGTGTAGTGTAACTTTTGCACTAAGCTGCAATATCAAAATAATGCTCGAAAATACCATAACTATAACTTGTTTTGAACGTGTTTGGGACCTACGCCATCTTTCTTGAGATTGAAATTTAAAACCACTGAAGTGGAACAAACATTTTTTTACAACAAACCATTGAAGTGTAAACGAAAATTAAATAGAACGCGAAATAAAATTGTGAAACAAAAAAATACTTTTTGTGTGATCACCACGCGGCATCTACTAGAAGGATTTATCAATTTACCTTAAAACTTTAAGATTTGTTAGGAAACGTGGTGTTGATATATCAACTTTTTGAGTGACTTATCGAGGGTAATTCCCCGGGCCGTTAAAAACCAAGAAGAACTTTTAGCTCTTTTTGAGCACACGCTTAAAAAAACGGCAAACAAATATGATCGTTAACACCATCGAAGCGTTTTGTCATTTATAGTCTACCGAGATGGCATTTTTATTTTTTTGGTTTATGAAGATTCTCGTTGGGACTATGCATAAAATAGCCTAGATCATGCACACAGAGCACATCTGTAGGCCTACTATGTATGTTCCACATGTAAAAGTTTATGTAAAATAACAAATCAAACGAAAACCGAAAAAACTAATGGGCGTTTTCTTATACAGAATGGGCAAAGTTAAACACAAAAATCCCTTTAAATGCACCATTTAGAAGGAATTCTGTTTAACCTAGATGTATTATGTAGCCGAAATTACATTTTCGGTCAACCATATTTTTATTCCAGGTGGTATACAATTATTTTTTAGACCAAAAAAATATCACTGGCATTTAAAGGTTTTTTATAGTCAAAAAGATTTCTCCTTTTTAAATTTAAAACGTTCGCTGTACTAGTCTGGTTTAGTAAAAGTAAACACTTATACTAGTCTGGTTTAGTATTAGTAAACACTTATAAGAATTAATCAACTGTACTATCAGTGAGTTCCGTAGTGTAGTGGTTATCACGTCTGCTTTACACGCAGAAGGTCATGGGTTCGAACCCCATCGGAACTACTGTTTTAAAAGTTTTTATAGTCAAAAAGATTCCTCCTTTTTATATTTAAAACGTTCGCTGTACAGCGGCGCGCTTAGAATGCTTCGAGAATTAAAATCTTGCAGAACTTTACACAGTGTGATTTTAAACTCGTTTGCAATGATCGAATATTTACGTGCTGCCTTATAACATAGCGTATGCTGCTGGACGATTTAAACGGATTGCACACATCAAGATGTTAAGCGGCGCATAAACTAGTTTTTCATGGTGACTGGTAGTTGCTACCAAACATTTTGAACAGTCATATGTAGCGCAAGGCAATGAAATAGCAGTCAAGATCAAGCATGTTGATACCACTTTGGGTTATCTTGCACCAATTTTTTGACTGCTAACTCTTTTTAATTTTAACCCCGTATAAACTTAACCATAACCCTTTTAGAATCTGCACGGGCTGTGACAACTCTTAGAGCGCAGGTAACCGGCATGTTTTTAACGATAACGCCTTTTGCGTTTCCCGTTCACGTAGATAAACATGTAAATAAGTAAAACCTATGCTACCATTTAAAACTGTAAGACACACGCAACAATTTGCAAATGTTAAACATTTTCTAAAATTGTGAAAAGTGCCCTTAAATTTAAAGTGACAAAACAATACCGCCGGCCTCCAATATTGCTACAACTTCAAGCACTTTTTACATGGCGCTGTACTAGTTTGTTAAACACTTAAGAGAATTAAGCAGCACTTTCTAATGTGAGTTCCGTAGTGTAGTGGTTATCACGTCTGCTTTACACGCAGAAGGTCATGGGTTCGAACCCCATCGGAACTATTTTAAGTTAAAGTTGACAAGATTCAATCGCCTTTAGTTTCTTTCCTAAAGCGCGAGATCAATGATTTATAAAAAAAAAACCTGGCGTTTTTATATCAGGTCGTACAGAAAAGGTGCATTAACTCCTCATATAACCTCTGCCCTATGTTCTACACAATCAATAGAATATCCAAAACACAATGCTAGAGTAAGTCCAGATATAAAAATTCGTTTTAGGAAAGACACGAAACGCGTTGAAATCCAGATATTTAGACTAGAGTAAGTCCAGATATGAAAAATAAAACCTCGTCTGTTGTTTGGTCCTAAATTATTCGATGATCCGTTACTTCGAGCTAACAAAGCTAGTAAGGTTGCGTTACCAAGTAGGCTACATATGCAACTAGGTCGTGGCTGGTTTAGAGGTGGGCCTAGCCTAACAATATTTTAACTGAAAGCTGGACATGGTTGCCGTAGCTATTCAACTGTACGGTTAAAGATGGATATATTGCTACACTTGACTAAGCCGATTACCAGAATTAATTTCAATATTTGTTTAAAGAACCGTTAGGTATATGGCTCAAGGATACAACCAATTAGCTAATATTGGGTTTCAGGGTCGTAATTTTTGTTTTATGGGCCGACGTGTTCCGATTAACCAATCCGGGTCTGATTTATATGTTGTTAGACTGTATCGACATTGTTTCCGTCTATATACAGGTCTAAACGAGCATTGTTTTCTTCGTAAACTTTCAAAAGCAATAATCTTAATACTTTTGCACGTCAAACCAGCTCGAGAATCAACGAACAGGCGTTTGTTTTATTATGGTGAACGTTGGTCCGAGTCAGCTTATGAGAAACAATCAAACTTCGCCGCAAGCTTGTGTGGAGACCATTTCTAGTAACAGTTCTTTAATATTCCGCAACACTAACAGCTGCTCTACCTTTGGGATTTTGACTAGAAAGAATGACATGAATATTATCTTTGCATATTTTGCTAATTATGTAGTTTATTCGTACAACAATAAATCACAATAAGTCAAGAAATAAAACGAAAACATTTCTTTGGTTTCGCGACTTTCATTGTGACGTTACGTTAACTCACCAGGCGGATATGTATATGCGTACACTAATATTGCGTGTCGGTGCCAGAAAAATGAATGATCATGACAACGTGATGTGGGATTGTCCACCAGGAGGATTGGCGAATCTGGAGGGCGATCGGATGGCATCTCCGCTTTGTTCACCTGGACATATCCGGATATATGAGACGAGTGCTATACAGGTTTATTTTGGATCAAGTTTTTGTTATAGCGTATACATCACCTATTTATTTTGGATAACGTTAAGATACTGTAATTTTAAAGTGGGATGATTTTTGATCAAAAGTAGCGATGTCTATCGTAAAGCGTACATCACCCATGGCTAAACGAACCGAGACCACGTGTTATAGTGAAGAATTTTAGTTTTTTATACCAAATATTAAACACAAGAATGCCTATCATATTCTATATCAATTAAAACAATATTATACCTGAAAAACTCCAGCCCGATGTATGCATTGCTCTGTGGCCCGATCCTCTGGAGAAGCGCTCAGGGGTTGTTTGTTTGTTTCCTCCTGAGTTGTCAATCAAGCCATTGATGCCACGACAAAGCGATGAGTCCGGAGTTTGGACACGTCTAGTTTGAATTAACAATTCGTCTTTGGCGGCAAGCTTGTTGTATACCATGGGAGTGTTGGTCGGTCGGTCTAGTTGGTCCCCCATAGATTGAATGACGTTGATCTGTTATAATAAAATACCATGCAACGGTTTAGGACAGGGATGTCCAACCTGCGGCCCGCGGGCCGCACTGCGGCCCACCTGAGATTTGTGTGCGGCCCGCTAGTCATTTTTACTCTAAGTAGTATTTCGAACTTTAAATCTTGGCCTAATTCAAATGTATCAGTCAGCTTTAAAGGGGAACTGAAGTCAATTTTAAGAATATCTTAATAAATGGAAAAAAATACGCTGATTTCAAAAATCAAATCAGTTTCTTCCAATATTTTTTTGTTAAAGAGTTATGAGCAAATATGCATTTTATTTTATGTTAGGGGATTTCCCGTATTACGTCATTGACGTTGTTGAGATTTCGTGCCTATATGCATTGTATACAATCATGTGCCAGTTTAGAGGTGAATTAGTAACAGAAGCGCCTGCAGGAGCGTGGTATTTTCGTTTTTTTATGGATACTTAGCATAACACTTGTCATATAGCCTTACTGAACCAATGTACATGGTGACAGCTTACTTTGAGCGCGGTCATTAAGGATAAGGCCTGCACGGTTCTGGACCTATGCTGAATGCTGAGGTATACAGGTCTCGTATTTAAATGACTTTAGAATAATAAGTCTTCGCAATTTATATCATAAATCATAAAAGTGAAGACAGAACAAGAAAACTAGAACAGAATGCAATAAACTGTAACTGCCAGCAATTTATAGAAATAAACCAGCC
>CH002416.1:230684-244218 GCA_000149265.1 Ciona savignyi | reverse complement strand
TGTACCTGCCAGCAATTTATAGAAATAAACCAGCCATCAAGCAAAGGCTAGACTATGCGGTGGGAAAAGCCTATTTCTTTCATGGTTTACCTTGGCTGTTTGTATAATGTTCTGCTGTTGTGTATGTGGTGCATTTAATGTCTGCTGTTATTGAAACTGAGCATTAGCCTACTGGTTGAGAATACCACTTATTGCATAAACCAGTTAATCCACAGTAGCCGATGTGTAGTCTGACAGTAAGTACACAGCAAGCACTCAGATACATAAGTGAAAAATATATATAATAGATCTCTACTTAACTACCCAAATAACTTAATAAGAATATACCACTTTTCCAATTTAATTCTTTTTATTAGATATTGTAAAATGCCTAAAGTTAAGCCACTGAGAATAAAGGAAGAGTGATTGGAGCATATTGTTTTGCTCCGGGATGTACAAATTTCTATTACAGCACTCGAAATTCCAATCCACCTGTGCTCTTCCATCGATTTCCTCACAACGACAAAAAACGGATGAAGCAATGGATACAACAATGCAAGCGTTCTAAACTACCTGGAAAAAGAACCGCAGTGTGTAGTGCACATATTTGGGACAAGGATTATCATAGTAAAATTGTATTTGACTCCAATGGAGTGGCCAAGATGATGAAAACAAACCGCTTGGTGAAAAATACAGTTCCAACAATTTTTAATTTTTCTGATTATGATTTTAAACATAGTGATCAACCCAGTACATCAAGTGCAACTTCAAGAACTTCTTTATCCAAGTAGATAATTGAAAAATAACGGCTTTAGTAGTGCAAGTCCAGAGTAGTGTTATTTTGTGTACAAATGCATGTACATTCATGCAGCATAAACATTCTTGCGGTGTGTCCATAAGAATACAGTTTTTGCAACGGCACCAAGTCATGTCAATAGGTAATGTTTCTAAATAAACATTTTCTTCTATGGGGCTTGCATCTTCAGAGATACTTTCAGACGTTTTCCTTGGTTCAAACGCATATGACTGAATTTGTGTTATTTTATTGTGTACAATAAAATATCTTTCATCCATGCCAGAATGCTGAAAACTGTCATCCATTTTAGTTTTACAACATTAACTTAAATTTACTCTAGAAATGAAGAAAACAAAAGAAATTAGTTACAACTTCTATGCATATGTATACCTAATCTCTCACACTCTCAGTTTGTAGCCTAGGGGTTGATAATAACATTGCTAGTCTATATTGCAGATTATAGCTATATATTGAAAAGCAACAATCATGAAAGAAATATGCTGTTCCCACCGCATAGTCTGATCTTTGATTGATGGCTGGTTTATTTCTATAAATTGCTGGCAGTTACAGTTTACTGCCTCCTGTTCTAGTTTTCTTGTTCTGTCTTCACTTTTATGATTTATAATATAAATTGCTAAGACTTATTATTCTAAAGTCATTTAAATACGAGACCTGTATACCTCCGCATTCAGCTTAGGTCCAGGACCGTGCAGGCCTTAATGACCGCGCTTAAAGTAAGCTGTCACCATGTACATTGGTTTAGTAAGGTTATATGACAAGTGTTATGCTAAGTCTCCATAAAAAAACGAAAATACCACGCTCCTGCAGGCGCTTCTGTTACTAATTCACCTCTAAACTGGCACATGATTGTGTACAATGCATATAGGCACGAAGTCTCAACAACGTCAATGACGTAATACGGGAAATCCCCTAACATAAAATAAAATGCATATTTGCTCATAACTCTTTAACAAAAAAATATTGGAAGAAACTGATTTGATTTTTGAAATCAGCGTATTTTTTTCCATTTATTAAGATATTCTTAAAATTGACTTCAGTTCCCCTTTATAGGGACGGCAGTAAACATCAAAACTGCAGAAAGAAACCGACGGACGACAAACACTTATCTCATTGACTTTGTATTACAAGAATAAGTTTTTGTTTCTTTCTATATGTGTGTTATTTGTTCCTTTTTTCAAAGATGAAATAAATGGCTTTTAATTGTTTCTTTATGTACCCATTCAGGGTTGAAATTAAGGGATCGCGAATCGCTATTCGCGAAACGTTTTCTAAAGTTTGCGAATTACAAAATTTAACAAACTCGCGAAAATATATGTTACCGGTACTGATTTCGCGCACTTTTAATAATAAATCCTCAACACGTTAATAGTAACATCGTTTGCCTTCAACATAACATTATTTATTTACTTTGCATTATTGACGCATAATAAGCATTGCTATCACAAGGCAATAATGGCCATTATGCGTTAATATACCTCGATTCCTTTATTTATGATTGGCGAGATGCGACACACCCCTTTTAAATTTACGTTTATTGCAATTTATCATTACTGTACTACTAAATAACGGTACTGTCTGCTTTATGAAATAATTATCTTTCTGGTAGTTTAAGGCAATTTATCATAACCAAATTTTTTTTCGAGCGTTCCTTATCCGCGCATTTCGCACGCAAATCATCTCAAAACCATTTATTCGAACCCTGCCATTTTTATTGAAATTTAATAGGTTCTGCGGCCCATTGAGTTATTTTAAGTGACAATGCGGCCCATTACAATAAAAGGTTGGACATCCCTGGTTTAGGACATGGTTGCATTTACAGAATTCTGTAAAGCAGTTAGTAATGTGATATTACATCTTTAAGAGAAAATGGGAGGGTGTTTATTTATAATTGCAGAAGCCAAATTTTATGTGGACATTATCTGAAACTGAATTACCTTCCCTTCATCGTATACGACTTTCCCATGAGCAACGACCACCGCTGGATACCCTTTACTTTCAACTCCTTCAAACGAGTTAGTGCAGTCCGGTTTAGCTACAGTAAGCTCCGATGATGCGTCAGCCAATGAGCGTGCTTCATTTACGCGCCAAATCACCACGTCGGCGTCTGAACCAATAGCAATGTGTCCTTTTCTTGGGTAAAGATTAAGAATACGTGCAGCGTTCGAACTTGTGAGAGACACAAACTCGTTTTCGTCTATAATGCCCTTTTCCTAAAATTGAATAAGGGTTGCGTGAAAGCTAGCTCTTATATAAATCTTAAGGAAACCACATTATCATAGGCATTTGCTATTAGCAGACACGGCTTATGGTAACTTACCACTCCTGCGCTCCATACTGCCATCATGCGTTCAAAAACTCCATTAGTACCAGGTGGAATTTTGCTAAAGTTTTTCTTTCCCAACTTCGACTTGTCATGATCCGTATACACGCAATGGCCACTTGACACAAATTGCAGTGCCCCACTGGTTAACACAATCATGCAAAAATTAATGTTTGTCAAGCTATCCTGGACAAAAACCTCAAAAACAAATAAGACTCAAGAAAAAAATGCAGTTTCGAGAAATATACAGTTTCAAAAAATAATATATACTTATGTTAAAAAATATCTTCCATCAGTGAACAAAATTTTTAAGAAAAAAATGCAGTTTCGAGAAATATACAGTTTCAAAAAATAATATATGCTTAATTTGTTGTTAAATATAAGAGAAACTAATGAAACATGTTAAAAAATATCTTCCATCAGTGAACAAAATTATATTTGTCTTTCACTCATTTTAAAACGACTATTAAAAGTACATGCTGTAGAGCATACAGTTTTAATCTCACCCCGATAGAGCTTTCATCATACTCTCTTTAGCACCCACACGCAGTGGAGGCCACGTGACACACGAAGCGGCTTTATTCCACGATGAGCTAGAAAATATCGAACCATCCTGGACCAGGGATATAGCGAGCGCTTGGCCATACACCGGTTTACCTGAGGATTGATCGAGTGCGAGGATTAAGCGTGATATTTTAAGTTGGGTTAAATGTACTTTCTAATTATTACCACAAAGCACGACCATGTTCTGTTAGAGAGTGCTGGGTGTACAGATTATTTCTTGTGTAGCTTATTATTTTAATATGGAATACAGCGGGGCATTCACCATTTGTGTTTACAAGCTAGTTACGCCAATGTAACTGTCGAACCTATCACGATGTTAGCACTTGCTTGTTTTCGAGACATGACCGCAGCGGTGTAGTGACATTTGTACTTAAAAGTAGAATTAAACTTCCACAAATAAAATAAATACACAAACAAATTTTTAAGTTACCTTCCAATCGTGCCTTGTTGATTAACTCGACTGCCTTTATCCCGGTGACGTTCCAAAACAACACAGGACAATCAACTTGACTAGAAATCATTAGCGCTCTATTGACTGCTTCTGTTTCGACCTGCGACCATATACAATTAATTAAACAAATATTGCACTTTCCCTTCGAGTGAGACGATGGTCGGAATATGTACAATACGCGCCTGCACCCAAACCAGGCATTTTTAAAACAATAATTAAAAAAATAATAGTTAACAACGTTTCAGCTCTTTTTGTACCAGTGCAATGAAGCTTTCAATTGCAAAATGCACGTTTATTTTTATGCGTATTAGCTTTATGGGTTTTTAAAATAAACTATTCATACCCTGGATAGAATAGAAAATAATATTAATGTTTATCCCTGTAAATGGGAATGTAGGAGGCGTCAGATCACTCGCGCACACCGCCGCGGGTAGCTGGAGCTGTTACAGGGTGATGTGCGTCGTTCAAATGTTCCTTCAATTTGGTAGAGATCATTTTTCCCTGTGTTCAGGCAATGTCCATTTGGTTCATTGCCAAATAGACTAGCGATAGCGCCAAAGCAAGAAATAGTAATTATTATTAAATGCAATAGAATTGATAACATCATCTAATCACATCATCCAGACACCTGCAACATTGCAAAAACAATTTGCCAACTAATACTGCTATAGAACAATTATGTAATCTTAGAAATATTTTGTTATTTATAATGTTAGTTAAAAAGTTCTGATTTCATGGACAATTCATGTTGCCTCCAGAGACATTACCAAACATGAATTGACAGAATAGGACGTCATGTAATGCATCAAATGTATGACTCCGGGCGTTGAACGAATTACTATCGACCACATCTCTCCATTTAGTCATAAAGTATAATGTCCCTATTCGACCTAGCATATGGTGCTACAATCCTATTTATGTGCACTTTCTTTTGCCGTGCGAAAAATTGGTGACATCACAGTCTACCGCCAACACCAGAGTTACAGTTTAGGATAGGATAGGATATTCATGTTTATCCCCGTGAATGGAAAAACCAAGGGGGTTAGTTAACACACGGGCAATCGTCAGATCACCTCGCGCTCTTTGTCGTATTACCGGAGCTATTGCAGAGTGTTGTGTATGGTTCACACGTTCCTTCAATTTAGTAGAACCTGTAGCGGCTGCTTATTGAACTTATAATAATTAATTAGACTTTACAAGGTAGATGGGTAGCAGTTTAGCTTTATTATTACAGTTTGATTGACTCCGATAACGCAACGGTACAATTACAATAATACATAAGCATTACCGGCTACGTAGATTTATACACTTAATAGATTAAGTAGCGCTCCGTACAATGCAATATCTCCGCACGTTGAATTTAGAAGTTTTCTCGGTCGCGTTAATTGCCTCGTGAATTTAGACAACAATTCATCCTTTAGCGATTCCTTTGTGGCAAGCAGCCAATTATGTCGGTGCGACAAACCCATTAATCCGCTGTGTCCAGGCAATGTCGGTAAAGTGCATTGCCCAAGGACACAACCGACTAGCTAGCGACCAGTTTTGCACCTGCAAACCTTTCGATTTAAAGGCGACGCACTTAACCGCCAGGCTAACCGGCCGGACAAGTTTATTTGTTTATATCAACGCTAGTTTGTAACCCGTGATGAACTAAGCTTAATAATTTTGTATGAATTGGTATCTGCCGGTCACATTGAAAGAGTCGAATACCAAGGCACGAAGATGTCTGACCACTTATTGTTGGAATGCATATACGAAGTCAAGATGTGCGAAAAAAGATGACTATTTTTTTAATAGCATTGATGCTTTATTAAAAATCAAATTGTTTTGTAGTACCTGTTCGTTTCTGCTAGTGAGTAGGTACTCAGGTAGCACGTGTCCTTCAGAAATAAACTTCTCAGTTTGCTTTCGTATAATGGACCCATTCTCAGCATGTACAAGAGCTATGCATCCAAGATCCCGAATGTGTTTGAAGACATCATATAGCTTAAAAAGAGTAAGAAATTATTTATTCGGTGTATCATATCATATCTCTTATATAACCCAATATAATAACCCTTTTTTAAAAAAATTGCCTGATTTTAAGTTTTTAAATGTACAGTATAGGCATTGGTCTTTTCGTGAAAAATGCAAAATTTCGTCTACGATTTTGTTTGTTCTCATGGGTAGGAACACACGAAGCGCTTAAACGCAGGCATTATTTAGAATATCACGTGATTAATATTAAGTGACTGGACCTACTTTTGTTGTGTGTTAAACATGATATAGGCTTTAGTTTACTTTTTGTTCAACTTATCGGTCCTTTCGGCTCAAGCCCCTACGATTTAAATCGACTCGCAGAGTATTGGCAAACAACTGGTTGCGATTACAACAACTTCTGGCTAACAACGCTTCACTCCGCCACAAGTGCTTTTCTGCCATGATATAAATCAGAGCACATTTTAGTACATTCTAGTATGTAATTTCAGGTTTTGCAATTCTATTAAAACGGTTTGGACGACACGTCTAAGACATGCAAAGTTCACTAACTTTTTTCCCGGCTATATTAATTTTCAAAGAAGACATTGCACAAAAGCCCCCTGATTCCTTCTATTTACGATTTTGTATGATACCAGTACAGGGGTTATTCGACTTATTTACTTAGTCCTAATAACGCACGTCACTCAACAAGGGCCAAGCATATACAAGGTGCATTAATAAGCAAGAAATTAATATATTACACGACAAACTTACCTCTCCATCACTGAGTTGCCACTTTCTACTCATAAATACTCGAAACGTGTTGACCCCATGTTTTGAAGATAGTTTCGTCATCGCTTCCTTTACATCGTCGTCCCATGACGTCACGTCTACATGCAGACTAACGTCACAGCAGCTGGATTCACACGATTCGGATTTCTTGAGGAAGGACGAAGCGAGCTTGCCCTTCTCTCCGGTCGAAAAACTCACTTTGAAATTAAAAAAAACAGGTCAAGAAAACGGACAGCTATAAATACCTTGCGTACAAAAAAGCCTGTAATTTAGCATCTGACCAGAGGGGGTAACATTAAAGCTGGGATCTTAGTTCTTTGTATTAAAAATTATTAAGCTCGGTCCTTTTTAAGCATTTGGAATATCTTTTTGTCACAATCACCAAGTTTATCTAGCGAAGTTCGGCGCAACTTTTACAAAACTACACACTTCTACAAAAAACGCTTATATAGGCGAAGTCTATTTACAAGGTACTTCCAACCAAACTAATATTGGGCGAACAGCCCAAAACCATACCGACTAAGATATATCTAAGAGTAAAAGAATTTTGTTTGTACAGTTACAGGTCACGGTATACCTATGGTGGTTGTCCCCCCTAACAAAGCAGCCCTTGATGCGCTATAACAATCATCCACTGACGTAACGTCAGCAGCGATGACCTCATCCAGTACGGGTGAATTCCCGAATTCGACGGCAAGATCGATACCTCCAGGAATAATTAAAGCGCCGTGGGCGTCGATGGTGGTAACGCCACCAGGGATAGTCAGGTCGATACCGAGTTGCCTGTAATAAGAGTATTCCAAATATGTAGAATGCTAAACATATCTTTGTTTGTGTTTATATTTTAAATCAAACAAGTTAAATTGCGGGAAATTAATGACCTAAGCCAACCGCATGCAACTTAATATAGCATCTTTAAATCAAATAGGAACTTTTCTGACGACAAAGTATATATGACTTTTCTATAAATTAGTTGGGATAAGTATGTATTGCATACTAAAGAAATATTTTCTCTTACCTTATGACGCCATTCTCGATAAAAATGTCAGCTCTGGTTGTCAAATCCGCGTTTACTATTTTGCCACCTTTTATATAAAGCCTCTCGCTCTGTGATAAACACAATACAATAAAGTTGGGTTAATTAATTGAAACCATCTGTATTCCCAAGTGAAAGGCTAGAGCGGAGAGATATCGTCAGTGACTTTTGGTACCACAGCGGAGTTATTTCTAAGTAAACCGCGGAGCTATTTTAAAGTTTTCTAATAAAATATCTATCTTTTGTATATGTTTCATATGAACATAGAAATTCCATCAATTAAAGTTAAAGTATACTGATACATCCATATTATATATTTGCTGGGCTTTACAGTAGGAATAAATCCTTAAACCTCACCTTGAGGTATGGGCCTCCATAAAATAATACATAAATTTTTGAAGCCATTGAACTTTAGCCATGTCTAAATTGGATAACAGTTATAATAACGAATTAAAATCGTGTTTTTTAACAAATCATATTACATACCGCAATTTTTGGAATCGTTTTTCGGGTTCCAGATTTGGTAAACTCCATTGACCTTTTTTTTTAATACAGATTACTTATAACCGTTGATATACAAGGCCCAACTACCTCTAGATGGGATACTCTACGGTTAGTCTCTTTTTCTAATACTTAAATAAAAAAAACCGGTTTTACAGCACGTAGAGGTACTTATCAATGTGCAATCTTAAACTGGTATCAATATTTAGACCTACAACACCACGACCTTCTCTCGATGGGATCACGCCCTTGTAGAAGGTGCGGGAATAGCTGCACATAGATTGCTCGCGTGATGTTTGGGAAAAAGGAGAGTATTGGCGTTAAATTATTGATGGTGATCCATTAGTTACGTCTGCAGCACTTTCCTGAAATCTTATTTAGCCAATACTAACTGACATTTTGAATGTATAGACAGTTCGCTTCTCAAGAACCATAGACTAAACAAATGCTTTCTTAAAAATATCGAAAGTGAAAAAGCTTATTTTTTAATATGTAAACCTGCACAAATAATTTTACAGAAGAGTTTTGATCCTCTGGGAAAGATCAGATTCTAATTACAGGTAGCCTTTATGTCAGCTGCACCCAGCGGACTAATATTTGGCCTACAGGTAAAAATAATAATATTTTGTAAAAATATCACTACTTGTAATGACAATCGGTCTAATTCTGTTGCCAGATCTATATGTAGTTCGTAGGTTTACAACTGCAAGAATCATGACCGGCTCTTGATTCGAACCCTACCTTATCGTCACGCTATGCGACTTTTATTAGATAAGTCAGTAATCAGGATTGCGGAGTCAAAGCACGAAGGAACCATGGGATTTCTACTTCGCCTGAATTCGGAAATTCCTAAGACTTGTTTGTGCTTTCTACAAGCGGATTATATTTTCTCTATTACAGTTTGTTTTCCTACGCTACCACTAATTCATCAGGATTTGTAAAACTACTAAAACTTGCTGTCGAGCAAAGTGGAAAAAATTTAGGAATATGTGGTTACAATTTACTATGTGCAAAAGCCATGTGTGGCTGGAATACTATAGGTCGCAAATAACACATATTATATATATATATATATATATATTCACATATAAAGTCAGTTGATTCTTATAATTATTTTTATCTTGTTATAGAAATTTATGAATGGGACACTCAACCCATACAAAAGGGTGTTATGTACAAGTTTTACATCTATTGTACAGTTTAGTATCTTCCCAATTTGTAAATCCACCGGTGGGTACGCACGTTATCGAACACTCAGCGCAAGATATTGCTTCTGAGAACTCGGCTCTCCATGATCGAACTGCAGAAGTTCTACAATCTTCCGTACTCCTTGTGACGCGATAGTTCGCATTGTGTGATTCGTACATATAAGAATGGTACTCGGGCTTGTAAGATCGACGCCGGCGTTTTCCAGCGTTACAGTTAGGCAACGCCACTCTGTCGCATTCAAGGCATGCGCAGCATCTATACCAGCAATGTCAGTTAAATCATTTAAAAGTAGAAAAAAATAGATAACTACATTTCTTCATTATGTCTGTTTTATCATGTATCAAGCATGAATGGTTTTCGGTGAGCAGCACGTTGGATCGACAATAGAAGATAACTGATAGAGAGTTAGCTGTATTATTAAGCACGTAGCACATTTAGTAAAACCTGCCTATAAACCAATGAATAGAATAAACACTGTAGCTTTGTCTCCAGCATAAACATGGCACTGGAATTTTTTCGGTAACCCCAGTGTGTTCGTGTGGTAATGGGTCGATCGCTTACCTATTTAATAACCCCATCTTACCTGAGTTTCAATTACATATAAAGTATTTATCCTATACATGGCCCTTAAACAGTTTTTATAGAGGTGTTGATCAAAAATCTACTAAAATGTTCTAGCAATTTGACAACTTACGCGTTTTCGTACGGCACAGCTCGAAAACAAGGCACAACAAAATCAGTCCCCTGGTCGTCGCCGCTGCCGTATTCTGCAACGTATCTGTATTTGCTTGTATCTCCATCCGGCTGGAAATTAATACTTCGACTAATAAAGGGTTTTTCAGAACCAACAATTCTTACAGCGGGACTACAAAATCTGCTAGGAAAATTTTAAATCGAACTTTTGCAATCTTATATTCAACTGCACATCATACATGGGTAGACTATATAGATAATAAAAATAAAATATATACCAACGCAATATTTAAAACGTACCGCAAATCCACCGCATTCATCCAGTTCCTGCGTAACACCCTTGTATTTAGCCGAATTGTATATAGCAAAACCATCCAATGAAACTCCGATGATGTGTGCGCCTGTTGTCGTTCCACCGACGCAGCTGTTGTATATTTACGTGTGTGTAACTCAAAATTAGAAACCGTTAAAATATAGGATAGGATATTCACAACCCATAGGTTAAAAGGCCTCCTAACCAACCAAGCTTATCGGCAAGACAAAATGCATAAGATGCGGCCTAATATATTCAAAAGTCTTACTCGGGATTGGGAGCGCGGTGAAAATGGTAAATGTTGTTCCCTGTATGACCATTGCATTCATCAAACGTCCCATCAACCATGATATTTACATTAGCGCATTCTGCTTCGAGATGATTGTAGAAATTGGTTCCTCCCGTAGACATTCCTGGTGAGAAACATTATTAATATCATTCGGTATTAGGTTACGCGTAAAACTATTTTTGTGATTTGGCCGGGCTTTTGATCTAATCAATGGGGTACAATATTAAATTCATGTTTTGTCTAAGTAAATGGGAAAAACTCAAGGGGTGTTAAGATAGTCCATCGGCGGATGACCGGGCCAATGGACTGGCTATAAAAGCTCTCACCTACAGTACCGAGCGGTGTACAGTACAAGTTATCTGTCATTTCCACATTTTTGTAAATCGTCATGGAATCAGGAGTTGCAACAGCTTCAACGTTGGTTCTGCAGCATTCAAGTTGTGACATGTAACAATCGGCTGGAGATAAATCGTGATTAAACAAATAAAGCATCTAAAGTCAGTTTTATGTCAAAGGATTTTTTAAAAGCAGTCGTTATTCGTTTATTTATCTGTATAACAAAATAAACGACAGGTCTTTATCTGCTATAAAGTAATTCCTGTCCGACATACAATTATAAAAGTTTTCTTTCCTTGTTGTGTTTGGATATAGCAGAATATTTATTTAACATTTTTAATGGTAAAAAAAAAATAAAAAAGTAAAAAGTCAGTTTGATTGACCTTTCAAACATACCAGTATCATGCTGCGGGTACCCGGTGATAGATATCCTGTAGATCTCTACTTCATATTCGTCGATGTCCTCTTCGATTGTGAAAGCTCCATTTGTTATTGAGCCGTGTGTGTTTTCACTTAATATCCGAAATTCTCGACTTGTCAGAGCAAAACTACAGGTGAGCAACGAAAGAGAGATGAAGAGAATATCATTCATTCTTTCTGGGTGTCATGTATCGACCAGTAATGAAAATTTTGGCGCTTTGCACTATCTATATAGCCTGCGATGTGAAATTTAAATACCACAATAAAATGTTCAATATCACAATGTTACGCGATACAATTCGTTGCCTTGTTTTTAAATTTAATGTCTCCTTTTATCTTTCTATTGGGTTTGACGTCAGTGAACAATAACAAGTAGACGGGCGATTGTTTTATATTGATTGATTACGGTAGGTCGCACTGTCGCAGTTTGCGTAATGAGTGTTCGACATTTGTTTTTTAACACGTTTTAATGGAGAGTAGGTTTCGAACCAAAAATGTTTGGGTTCGTTTGTCGTGTGACTCTATTAGTCTACTGTACCAAACTAATAACTGTTTTGAATATAAAACTGCTTCAAGTTTTGTTTGCCCTGTGTTTTCCGTCCACATTTTAATATATAGTGTATAATACAACAAAGAATAACCGTTAATTCAGAACAATAATAAACCATAATCAATAAGATGGGTTTATTCAGTAGATGTTTTTCTTTTACCATTTTAACCTTAAAGGCCGGATCCACCTGAGTGTTGGTTTGCGCGTCCCTGCTAATACTTTTAAGACTCTTAACATTTACTTAAATATTTTTTTTCAATGTCAGGTTAAACGGCCACGTCTTATTGTTATTTTTATATTTTATAGCATCTGTATATTGCTAACATGTCAACTGTGTTTTTGCTCCTTTTCCTGTTGAATTTTTCAACCCATACTTCTCTTCTAACATTACTGTAAAACAGGATCCAAAAAAATACACATCATTCTTATATGACCACAAAGCAACATTGTTTTTAGTTCAATTTTCCTGTTGTGTCTTCGCCTCCCGTTACCACGTGATGGAAATATGCATTTTAACTGGTTAGCAAAATTCATTCGTAATTTTTTTGGGATTAACAAACCTATGATTTGATGTAAACTAGTTTAGTGTGAAAAACAATGTTTATGATGATTAAAATTGTTGTTGTGGCACCGTTTCACGTCAACGATGTTGTACATTAGTCTCCGTGACGTCATATCGCGTTTGCAGCTATAAAACCGCGTTTGCAGTTTGCAGTTTGCAGCTATTTATATAAATGTTTACGTCACCTTAAAATTGCAAAGGTGTAGTTAGTTACTATATTACTGTCATTATAAACGATTAAATATAATATAAACCCTACACTAATTATGTCTGGTATATTTCTTGTTTTCCTAATATTTGAATTTTACAGAGGTAATTATCTAATTAATTTATGAACTCAACAGTTTATTGAAGTTGCGCTTTTTTTGATTTTCGATACCAAACAACAACAAAAAATAATGATTTTCTAAATGAACAAGACAAAACCTATCATTGTCAATACATCAATATAAGCAATAAACATGATAAAACACACAAATTATAAATTTCAGTTTGATTTTGGTTTTTGTTCGAATGTGTTTGAAAAAACTGAATTGATTTCGGCAACCAGGTCAGTTGTGGTTGTAGATCGTCCTGACTTGCGATAAGCTTGAGCTGCGCATCGCTTTGTAAGCATGCATGCTGCATAGCCAGCTAGGAGAGTTGGTGGGACAGCACCGGCGCTGTGGAAGTGAAATTTCTTGATTTTGGCATTTATATCATGAAATTGCGATTGCATAGCCAAGACAATTAAAGCGTCAAAC
>CH002416.1:210253-230466 GCA_000149265.1 Ciona savignyi | reverse complement strand
CTGTAAAGGAACACCATACATATTTCTATCTAAAGGGATAAAACTTGAATATCCTATTATACCGGATATTTGTAATAACAGTTCCACTACATGGTTATTGCCCAACAATAGGATTATAACTTATCCTTTCACAAATAGCTTTTTCTTAAGACAAGGTACCTCCCTGACCTATACTGCTTTAAGCCTAAGTAATTTAGGGAGCCTAAAAAAAAAGACGGCTGGATGTGTTGCTACCGCAAGAGTTCAGCCAGTAGGTCCAGTTCAGCCAGAAGGTCCACTTAGTTGTTACTTTTATTTATAATCATTTTTTTCAATCAAAGCCTGAAACGCAGGCTACTATGGATTTAATATGATAAAAAATTGTTGATAAAAATCTCAAAATGGATTTCAAATTATAAACTCAATCCATTTAAGCGAAACTATTATATATTTTGCAACACCTGTTATGGGTCCAAAATGAGAAGAGAGCCATGACGCCGGATAAAAGATCACCCTGACCCCCACACCTGCGTGGGGAGCCTGTTTCATTCATCGTCGCAACTGAAGGTAAAAAATAAGGATCAATATTAGCCATATTATTACTTAATGTGAAACATATGCTGTAAAACAAATACCGGAATGTTACTGTATAAAATGTATATTAATGCAAAGAAGATTAATGTAATTTAATGTTACATTGTTGTTTATTAGGCTGGTAGGATAGATAAGTTTCGCAAAAAAACATTGATATCTACATATTTGTCAAGTTATCTTACAGGAGTATGGTCCATATGTAAAGCTAATATAGTATGGACCTCATGTCATGGTTACTACCAGGAAGGGAAAGCACAAGGTGGCGCTGATCAATTACTTCTAAAAGTATTAGATAGCTTTATAAAGTGCAAAATATATTTAACAGGAATACAAAAGTAAATGAAAGCTTCAATGCTGCACAAAAACATAATTTAATACTAAACCTTCATTTCCAGCAGCAATTATGTCAACTAATCCCTTTCCTAACAATAGTTACACCTCCCAATGCTTGGCTCAATGCTATGGTTTCCGTGATTGAACCACTTAAGTCTTCGGAAGTGCACGGGAGGTTCTGAGAGAAATTTTATATTAGAAATTTTATACATTGTATATTAGTCAAAGCATGAAGCAGCAAAAACGCACTGTTGAAAGCTTGTGGATTAAAAAAAATTGTTTAGTTTTAACAATGGTTAATAAAGGAATGACAGTAAATTGGCAATACATTTACTATTATTCTTTATATTATAAAGTGTTTTTATTTTTAAGGCCTGGCCATTCCTGCACCGCTACCCTATACCAACTCTTAGAAACCATTAAAGTACAACATTAAGCATACCATTGGCCAATTTAATTAGGTGATTTAAAATAATACCAGTGTTTCATGCTAATAAAGTCTACAAGCCAAGACAGCTTTTTCGTATAATTTAGCTATCATTGATTCTTTGCAAAGATTTTTATTGCAAGAATATTTTGCAAACAGTTTAACTCAACGTACTGTTATCATTAAAGCATAGTTAGAGAATACATCATAATATATATAGAGAGACAGTACCTACCAATGCTTTTGATAACCTTATAAATTCAATGATATTTGGAGTCAGTATTCCCCGTGTGTAGCCATGTATTATACTTGGATCTTTCGTGATCAAGAATAAACCGTCCTTAAATGGAATATAATTCCTTTAAACATTATTACTAGAACCACATGAATTTATAGAACTGAAATCATAGCTTCTTTGTTAGTAACTGAGCAAATTTTTTTGTTCTTTTATGATTATGACATCATTCACAAATTAGAAAATAGAAAATAATAACATTTAACATTAAAGTTCAAATATTTAAAGATTTAAGTATGTGAGGAGAATAATGATCGTAAAAACGATTCTCATTTTTCTTCGCTGACTCATACAGTCCAACTGAAACTTAATCCAAATTCTTACTGGATTAAAAGTTTTCGATGTACATTTCGTACACATCGAAAAAATATATTAGTATAAAATAGTTAGCAACATCTTGAATGCAGACATAGTGTTATCTAATATGTGGAAGATGCAGTTTTTTATTCTGGTAATAACAAAACGGATATACAATGTTGATAAAAATGGCAGGGAAACATGAAAGAAATATAAACATTATGACCTAGTTTATCAGGATACACAGTAATAACTAACAAACTATTTAATAGCACTTGTGCTATTGCTTATGAATCTTAAATGACAACATTGATAGACATTAAATAGTAGTCGATTACAATAACTTTAATAAAACCAGACATTTGGATTATACCAGACACGAGTGTTATATCTGAAAGTATGCAAACCTACAGCATCAATAACCACAGGAGTTTCATTCTGCTTTAGTGCCAATATAATATCTTTAACAGTGCTCAGTATTGAATCCACTCTGCCAAGGCCTGGACCAATCACTACAGCATGCAACCTCGGAAGCCATTCATTGATTAAGTCAAGGGCTTTCGGCGCATCCCTGGGGTAAGAGATTAGGGGTAAAGTTTTAATAAGATATTGGGCAATTTTACTATTTTCATTTTAAATACATATCAAATGTAAAAAAATAAAACAGGCATGGCCATTAAACTAGTGTAATATTATAAAAGTGTTAAAAATAATTAATTGGGATCAAGTTGGCAGCTTAATTCTAAAGTTTAAATTATCAGAGACAACAAAATTATATGTACTGGAACAATGTGGTGCAAGATAGTGGAAGTGTGCAGTTAATGCATCATGCTAATCAGGTTTCAGCCAATATTGTACATGGTGGTGTCCCTTAGCAAGGTGCTTAACGAATGTTGCCTCGAACTAGTGACATCATTTAAGTCAGGGGTTGGCAACCTTTTCATAGTCGCGGGCCAAAACCAAACTCAACATGATCTCGGCGGGCCGTAATAATTTTCTCAACTCCACATCAACTTTTCTATTTTTTGATAACTTTTTAAGATTGCAAAATCAATTAGAAAAATATATGTTTACTACCTAGAGTATTATCTATCGTACAGGACTTTAGTTTGTAAACAACACGAAGCAAACACATGAAATAGCAAAAACGATGCCTGTTGTGTCATAATGTTACATGTCATAATATGTGTCATGACGTCATAATGTCATAATATTACAATTGGATTGCTTCTACTCTCACTAATGCGCATGCCAACAAACACACTTATTGCTTTCTCTCAAAACATTTTCTTTGTCTGCACGCACACATTCTCAATAGACACGGTCAGGCGCATTTTTTATTATTGTCGCATAGATTTTTGAAATTTATCAACATCTAAGATTGCAGATGACACAGTGGGCCGTATTCTATTATACTTCAGTAAGATGTCTCGGGCCGGATGATTTTGCTTGGCGGGCCGTAGGTTGCCGACCCCTGATTTAAGTCATTTAAACTTTCATGATAAAATAAGAAACATGTTTTAATGACTTAATGCAATTGTGGCATACGTCTTACCCTCAGATATACCCACAAGTTTTATGTCTGCTGGAAAATCATATCTGATATTGCAATTTTTTCCATAATATGTGTGAAGGACATTCCTATGTATCTCTTTACATGGGACAAGAAATGGCTTAATACCATATGGGTTGAAGACAATGTCATAGTTGGTGGTTTAACTTTTAATCCAGTTTAAGCATCTTTTGGAAAATGGCTTTTAAATGCACAACTCTTCGGCAGATGAAGTGATTACATACTAGTTTACCAGACTATATACAACAAAGCCAACTTACAATAATGGATGCACAATAAGTTCAGGACTATATGATTTTATGACTGGTGATGCAGATTTTGTGCAGAATACATGAGCTAGGTCAGCACCCTGCAATTAAATAATTATTTTAAACAGGACCTCTGGTTATGTTGTTTATATTCTGGTAGGTGAAGAACTTAACACTAATGGTTTGTTTTACAATTCTATCACTTTATGTCTATTTTTTAACACTTAAAAATTTTTGCAACCGTAACACTGGGTTGGATTAAAGGCAGTATCGTAAATAATATAAAAGTGCATCCTACAAAACTACTACAAATTTAAAGTGATACATTTAAATTGATACAAGATAACTAAATACAAGAGGTTAACACATGATCATCATTATGATGTCATAATTGTTCTGTTATGCAATAAACACAAATGAGTAATTTGATGCAAAATTATGATTTCCTGCTTCATTAATTATAACACTAAATCCTTGCCATTTATTTTATTGTGAATGTTGTAATAAAACTAAGTGTAAGGTAGTTATTACAATAAGATCAAATGTAATTTTCTGCATATCAACATTTTAATGTTTATCCAGTTGCGAAGTCATCCTTTTCAGACGGCCAATCAAAAGATTATGGAATTGACAACTATAATCACATATGTCCTTTAATCAGTTGACATTGATTCGACCCAGTGGTTTAATAGAATGAACATAACTATTGTAATATTCCCAATGTATACATACACTGCAACAGTTCCAGTAACCCAACTGTGGGAACAAAGTAATCTAAAAAACATTTGTGTTACACCAAAATTATGCATGTTATTATTAAGATTCTTGTATACAAAGACAGAATTTTAATTTAATGCGGTATTCAGAATAATAATAACTTACAGCTTTCATAGCACTAATTGCTGCAAAATATGGTGCTCCTGTGTACCTAAAGAATATTAGAAATTTAACAAATTTATACTACTAATGGCCATGTGGTCATAAAGTAGAAATATCTTGTTGCAAAAATTTTGAAAACTTTTGTCCCCATGATTGGATGATAAAGCAAAGGGGTGCAATCCTTAATATAAGAAGCTTATATTGGCTACAATACACAAGATAGTGAAAACATTGTGGTATTATAATGAAGATAAAAGGCAATGATAGTGTTCCAGATAACAACTCGGCTAGATGATAGGATGAATTTCCTTAACATTAGGAAAAAAGCATTTTTTTACCAATTAGTTCATTTTGGTAAACTAGTCACTGAGAAATTATTACAAATTGCAAACACTCTAGATCAGGGGTTCCCAAACTTTTGTTTGTGGCCCAAATGTCTGTTTAATAGCGAGTTTCACCAGGTGCTGTAAACTTCAGCACAAACAAATTCTATAAAAATTTAACTCAAAAATTATTTAATTTCACTAAATTAAATTAGTATTTAGGTAATTTTACTAAATGTTACTAAAAAGTAAGCTAGTTCAATAAATGGCTACTAATTAATTCCCGTGACTCACATGCTTGACTACTCAATCTTCTACGCAGTAGCTAAACCCCATTGTTAGAGACAATAACCTTTTTGCTCAATAATCATGATTTTGCAAATATTATGTTTTACAAAATAAAGCATATACTAACTACAGTTAAAACAGTAGAATCGGTTCAAATGGCTTTGTGGCCCATTCAAAATGTCTTGGTGGCCTAGTACTGGGCCATAGACCAAAGTTTGGGAACCACTACTCTAGATTATTAAGGTTATTATAACAAAAAAATATTATTTTAACTAATTCATACTAATGATAACATAAAAAAATTAAAAATGCTTGTGTGTTTGTAACAACGTTTCTAACAATGTTTTTTATGCAATAAATAATTTTGACATCACAAAACATACTCCTCACTGCCACCAACCACACCAATACGTCCTGCTTGTCCTTTGTGTTGCTCAAATGACAACTTAGGTATGGCTTTACGAGCAGCTTCTAATACTAATTCATCTTCTTCTTGCATGGCTGCAAGTTTTTGAACTTGCGAAGTTAATGTTGTTTTAAATCTTCTGCAATATTGATTTTTATCTGTTCACAGAATAAAGACAGCAGTTGAAAATAAAAATTAAAAATTATCATTTCCCTCTATAAAAGAATGAGCTGAAGGCTTAAATCAACTCTTAGGTAGGATAGGATATACATGTTTATCCCCGTGAAGTGTAAAACCAAGCGGGTTAACACACGGGCAATCGTCAGATCGCCTTGCGCCCACGGTCGGGTTACCGGAGCTATTGCAGTGTGTTGTGTATGATAGACATGTTCCTTCCAATTTGGTGGAACCCACTAATCCGCTGGGTTCAGGCAATGTCCGTAAAGTGTCTTGCCTAAGAACACAACCGACTAACTAGCGACCAGTTTCGCACCTGCAACCTTTCGATTGAAAGTCAATGCACTTAACCGCTAGACCAACCGGCCGGACAAGAACAAAGAAATTAGAATAGAAAATGTATAAGAGAAAACACTAAAATAAAACAAAAATTAAGTTTAAGTAATTGGGTCATTAAAAAACACTTGTAATATAATAAAATTGAAATAAGGAACTTTAATAATAATATTCTAAGCTAAAAATCCATTGTTTTAGTATTTCTCTGTATTTTCATTACATAACGTTTCCATTGTTGTGTTGTGTCGTGATTGAAACATCAATTTTATATTTCTTTACATTTAATCCTCTGTAAAAATTATTTGTATTAAGAGGCTTAAATCGTAATGGAGTTGTGCGCTTAGTGATTAGAAAAAAATGTTTTTGAACTTAACGCTGACGAGGCTACTTTAAGGTATAGTATAAATAACCCAACATTATCGCCTTTTACCTTTTAGTAGTGACTTACCTCCTGCAGTTTCTTGAAATATTACTTTAGTGTTGGGCACAACAGTTTCCAGTACTCGTTTGCAAACTAAAATCGTCCTCATAACTGTAATAAATACACCATATAACATTCAATGCAAAATTAATACTATAGGATAAGCAGAACAACAACAAAAAAATATCAATATTTCATCTTGCGTATATGGGGATTTTTCGGGGGAATTTTCTAAAATGATACCATTTTATTATAATTTCTGACTAGTGATTACATATCAATTAATAAGAAATTTAAAACAGAACAACGCAGTTTATTACCATATTTTCCCCGGAAGAAGGAACATATCGGATTTGTCGGTTTTATTTCTTATACTCTATATTAATATGGCTAACCGGCATAGTTTAGTAACGAGAAAACAAATTTTGAAAGGGTTAATAAACACTATTTTTATAGGACTTCCCAGTCATAAATCGTTTGAAGATATACATACACTTTAACTTAATAAATCTCAAATGAGTTGGCTAATCTCAAAATCTATAGTTGGTAGCATTCCTTTATAGATTAAAATGACTTGGCTAATCGAGTTAAGAGTCAGAAACAGTGTTAGCAGGATAAACTGGCAATGTAAGTTGGTAAACTGAAAGTTTAATGCTTTGGGTAGGGTTACTTTTTGGGAATATTACGTAAAACAGTTAAAGGTGGGTGGGTATGTATGTGGCGTATCGCAATATAGCTTATTTTTTGTTTGTCCTTTTTCTTTTTTATTACTTTCCGTAAAACAATTAAAAATTGGAATTTTTTTTTTAATTTAGCCTTGATTATAATATTAAGTGGGATGCCGGCATCAAAACAGGAATTAAGTAGGACCGTATATGTCCAGGTATTTCCTCTGGAATAATAGTTCTGCAGTCTGAAATAATAGTAAATTTATACAAAAAAGAGAAAAGGGGAATTCCCCTGGGAGGTTAAAAACCAAAACGGTATTTTTTTATGAAAAATTTAGCTTTCTGTGGCATAGCGCTTGAACGGCTGCTCTAATTTGAATCATATTTGGTGAAAAGAAAGTGTGTTAGTGACTGCTTTAACACTTAAAAGAAATAAAAAAATACCTAGGGAAATACCCTAAAAAATTCGATTTTGTACTGAAATCATGATTGTGACAGGCATGCCATGTCGCCTCAACATCTACCAGAAGGAGTAATGGAATCGCAATGAAAATTGGACATTTTTTAGACAACATGGTTTAGATTATGGCAGAAACCAAAATTTTGGGTAGTAAATCAAGGGGAATTCCCCTGGTTTTATCACCTAAAATTTTGGTTTCTGCATATCTAGACCATGTTGTTTAACAGATCACCAAGTTTTAAGCGCTTAAACGGCTGTTACAATTTGAATCAGATTTCATGGAATGTAAGTGCATTAGTCACTGATTTAACATTAGAAGAAATAATAAAATTACCAAAGGAAATACCCGAAAAATAGGATATGTTCTCAAATCATGATTGTGACAAGCATGCCATGTCGCCTCGACATCTACCAAAAGGATTAATGGAATCGCATTTAAACTTTGGTATTTGTTATAGACAACATGAGTTTAGATATGCAAAAAACAAAATTTTGGGTAATGAATCCAGGGGAATTCCCATAAGACGTTAAAAACCAAAACGTTTTTTCTAATAAATTAGCTTTTGGGGGCATAGCGCTTGAACGGCTGCTCTAATTTTGATCAGATTCAGTGAAATGTTAGACCATTAGACACTCTGTGCCAATTAAAAAATAGAAAACATTTACATAGGGTAATTTCTTTAAATACGAAGATATGTTCCTGAATTACGATTGTAACAGACATGCCATATCGCACTGACATCTCTAATAAGCAGTCTATAAATCAGATTAAAACTTTAAGAATTGTTCCATAACATGAGTCACTTATAAATACAGAAATTTTATTACTAAACCCAGGGGATTTTCCTGAAACCATTAAAAAATAAATCGGGCTGTTTTGGGAATTTAGCCTTATTTCACTACAGCGCTTGAAAAGAAGCTTTAATTTAAAACATTTGTGGTGAAATGTTCGTAAATTTTAGACGTTAATCTTTTATTTAACTGCACATGGAAAATAAGTTTGGTTGGTTAACTACCTATGCGTTTATGCTTGCAGAAAAAAAACAAAATACTCGGTGTATAAAATACAAATTGTAGTAAGGGACCCTGTAGCATGAATATATGGCATACAACATGTGTTTTACAAATAGTGGTGGTTAAACACGTGGTTGACACTTTCTAGTTTTTACGTTTTAGTCAGAGCATGTGTATAGAAAAGTGCATAAACGAGTTCTCGCATGTAAAGTTATGATTAATTTCATTTTTTTTACTGGGCCTAGTTGTTGAACCAATAATGGGTTCGTTGCTAAGACCGTTTTTTTGTATGTAAGTCGGTATATGTATCGGTCACGTTAACCATTCGGCCGCACGACCGCACGATTAATTTCATCTGCGTCAATGTACAAACAGAATATTTCATGAATTTACTTTATCTAAGTTAGGTTCTACCATTTAAAAAAGACTCTTTCTTGCCGATTTAAAACGGACAAAACATTCTTGATAAAATACAGACTTTAGGCTATTTTCCCTATTAATATATTAAAAATTATTACCTCAGCAGCCTTAGTAAGAGAACTAATTAAAATCCAACTACATTAATAAAATTTTAGGCAATTATGTTTTTCGCTGTAATCACTAATAAACACTTTTTTTCAGTAATTAAATACTAAAAAAAGGTTTTAACCTAAATTTACCACTGCGTATTTTTTACATATATATAAGCTAATACCTATAAAATAAGAGGATAGGACATAATATTCAGGTTTCATTTAAAAGTTTAGTTGCATGTTTTTTTTAATTAGTAACTAATGTACTTTTGCAAATATCAACGAGACTGTCTGTTCTTGTTCTCACACGTTCTGTATTCTCCAATAAACTCTGCAGGTTTTGGAGTTTGGACAAGCTCCAGGAGCCGCAGTGATTTGAAAAGTTCACCTATTTTACTCCGGAGTATAAATTTAACTGTTTTGTTTCCGATGTTAATTAGTCAGAATTTGTTAAAATACATACCTCATAAAAAAAATAACAATACTTTTTAAATAATCAGTTTTATTTCGTCTTGATTTCAAAAATATCATTGTTATTGTACTAACTATTAATATTAACTAAAATAGTTCATGTTTTAAGAATTAAAATACGCAAGTACATACAACAGCAATCAGTGCGATTATTATTATGAACGCACAATAAGCTTCTTTCTCCATTTTTTTAACAAATAGATCCGCCATTATTTCAATCATAAATGATCCTTTGTCATTTTTCCACGGAAATTCCCTAGATGGTTCGTCTACCCCAAGGAATTTACACAGAGGACCCCAACCTTCAGATAATTGGTAAACCAGCAATAAGTCCTTTGGTGCGTTCTAAGAACATATGAGTTAGGGAATTCCAATAAAAACACGGTATTAAAAGGAGATATATATATATTTTTTTTAAATTTATAACTAAAATTTTAAAAATTCGGGTATTTATTTTTGAACACAATAGAACATGCCCGTGGAAATAATTCTGTAAGGTATTAATGATTTGTGAGGGTAAAAAGTAAAATATGACTCTGAATTACCTGCAACACATATTCATTGTGGACTCTGTACTTTTTAAGTGCAACCGTCTCATGTATATAGAAGTTGGACCATGGATAAGTTGCGCCACTTTCAAATCCGATTGTATCTAATAAAAGGTATGATTAAAAACCCGGCGTTTTCAACGCTTCCTGATATTACAAAATAAATCAGGATTCATGGAAAAACGGTTAAAGATAGATATTGGATTCCTGTATATTTGTTTGTATTAAATTCTTTATCCATTTATGCCGATTTTGAGTGGCTATCTGTTTATTACACGCGTCAAAAGCGCGTTAAAAATTATAATGAATTGTTTTATATTATTGCGACCGTTTCGAAGTAAATTGGAATACTTTTTTATTAAAAAGTAAATTGTCCTTTCCAGTTCTAAAAACGAAAAACAAGATTATTGTCAACAAAGTGGCTAAACTCCAAAAAACTGTCGCGGCTCTTATTTATTCTAGGGTCTACAGCGTAAGTTTTCCCGACGTGATTTGCCCAAAATTTAACTTTGTATTTCTAATATATATTAGTTAAGAGCTCTAAAAAGTTCGAATCATTGGTTTGTTTTATTGTTATTTTTGTGGAGCATTAAAGCTGTAGACTAATCACTGGTTTGAGTACACATAAAGTTGTTGTGCGGTTTTGTGAATGTAAAAGCCCTTATTCCGATTACTTATATGATGTTTATGTAATATCCCGGATGTTAGCTTATTAAACGTGGTCTTTAATATGCTAATACTTGCCATAGCGAGGGTACGGTACTTAATAAATTAACTGAAAGGTTCTAAATATTGTGAGCGTGAAACTATTAATAAGGCACACAACAATACCGATAGCGAATACAAACGCAGTCAGACAGATTAGTCTGTTGGTTTAGTGCGTCGCCTTTCAGTCGAAGGGTTGCAGGTACGCTAGCTAGTCAGTTGTGTTCTTAGGCAATGCACTTTACGGACATAGCCCAAACCCAAAGAATTAATGCGGGGGTCAACACTAAAGGAAGGGAAAGCGGGAAGGAGGGAAGGAAATTCATTTTAACCCTTCTCTAAACACAAATCTCAACCCCAGAACTTAAACCTAACTCTAATCCCATGTTTAAAACTAACTATAATGCCTTGATATTCATTTTAGGGTGCAGTTTCCCTCCTTCCCGCCTTCACGCTTTCCCTCCTTTTAGTTTTTCCCTAATGCGGGTTCTACAAAATTGAAGAAACGTGTAAATCATACATAACATACTGCATTAACTCCGGTAACTCAAGCACTAGGTAATCTGATAATTGCACGTGTGTTAACCCCCTTGGTTTTCCCTACGACGGGGATAATCATGAAAATATCTTATCCATATTAAATCCTAATTGAATGGCTAGTAGGGAAGTTATAAACACTTTTATGTGTAAGTCAATTTAATGCCGAGTCGACCAAAAAAAGATGCCAGTAACCTCGGCTGAATTGGATAGGATGAGATATTCATGTATGAAATTTGTGAATGGAAAACGCGGAAAAAAATATTTAACCGACAATGGGCATATAACTTCGCACCCATCTTTAGCGTACTGACCAATATAAACTTACTTGTGTATTTTCTAAACTTTGTGAACCGTCATCCAGTCACAGAAAGAGTTTGAACAACTTTCAACCAAGTTTTCTCATTTATACCTTTAAAGAATCCCTTCACACTTTTGATCCACGAGTTTTCATCTCTGATAGTCAGTATTATCTGTCAAAAATCATCTTTTATATTTCACAGGCTATCTCAAAATTGTTTTATTCCTACGGAACATAATCTCAATACAAACTAGAGAGGGTCAACCACGTGTTTAACCACCACTATTTGTAAACCACATGCTGTATGCCATATATACATTCTACAGGGTTCCTAACCACAACTTGTATTTTATACACTAAATATGTAGTTTGTTTTTGCATGCATAAACGCATGGGTCCTATAGTTATCAAATCAAACTTCTCAAATTTCAATGTGTAGTTAAAAAAATAATAAACGTCTTAAATTTACGAACATTTTCACCAAAAATGTTTTAAATTAAACCTTATTTTCAAGCGCTGAAGTGAAATGAAGCTAAATTGCCAAAACAGCCCGATTTAGTTTTTCATGGTTTCAGGGAATTCCCCTAGGTTTAGTAGATGAGTTTCTGTTTTTACATATGTGTGTCATGTTATGTAACAATTTTTAAAGTTTTAATCTGATTTGTTGACTCCTTGTTGGAGATGTCAGTGCGATATGGCATGCCTGTCACAATCATAATTTAGAAACTTATCTTTGTTTTTAACGTAATCACCCTTAAGTAAATGTTTTCATTCTTTTAATTGGCACAAAGTGTCGAATGGTCTAACATTTCACCAAATCTGATCAAAGTTAGAGCAGCCGTTCAAGCGCTATATGCTCCAAAAAGCTAATTTATTGGAAAAAAAACTTTTGGATTTTAACGTCTCAGGGGAACTCCCCTAGATTCATTACACACAATTTGATTTCTGCATATCTAGACCATGTTCTCCTACAAATGTCAAATTTTCATTGCGAATCCATTACTCCTTTTGGTAGATGTCGGGGCGACATGGCATGCTTGTCACAATCATTATTTGAGAACATATCCTATTTTTTGGGGTATTTCCCTAGGTAATTTTATTATTTCTTCTAAGTGTTAAATCAGTGACAAATGCACTTACATTCCACAAAATCTGATTCAAATTGTAACAGCCGTTCAAGCGCTATGCCTAAAAAAGGCTAATTGCTGCTCCAATTTTGATCAGATTCGGTGAAATGTTAGACCATTAGACACTCTGTGCCAATTAAAAAAAGAAAACATTTACTTATTAGGGTAATTTCCTTGAAAACGAAGATATGTTCCTGAATTACGATTGTAACAGGCATGCCATAGCGCACTGACATCTTCAATAAGCAAATCAAATTCAAACTTTAAGAACTGTTACATAGCATGAGTCACTTATAAATACAGAAACTTATCTACTAAACCCAGGGGGAATTTCCTGAAACCATGAAAAAATAAATCGGGCTGTTTTGGGAATTTAGCTTCATTTCACTACAGCGCTTGAACAGAAGCTTAATTTAAAAATATTGTGGTAAAATGTTCGTAAATTTTGAACGTTTATCTTTTATTTAACTGCACATGGAAAATAAGTTTGTTTGGTTAACTATGGGACCCATGCGTTTATGCTTGCAGAAACAAAAACTACATACACAGTGTATAAAATACAAAATGTGGTTAGGGCCCCTGTAGCATGAATATATGGCATGCAACATTGGTTTTACAAATAGTGGGGGTTAAACACGTGGGAGGCACCACTTTTGTGGAGTCATTGTTTGTACGATATGGAAACCCATGAGCCAGCAGTGCCTGTATATACTACCTCTGTCACATTTAACAGGAAAATAAATGTTGTGGTGGGAGTGCAGGACATTACTATAATTATACTTAATAATTGTTATAACATTATTTGGCTGCATTTATATTACCATGAATTCAACAATGTATCATTGGATGATTTTAAAACATTTGAAGCGCCAGTAAAATTGCTCGGTGTTAAAAATGGTGAGAAACCACTTTGTACTGGATGGATGGGACCATAGAATCGTATAAAACAGACCAGCACTCACTGTATGCGCACCGTTTAATAGTACGCGAATTGCAATAAGTGATTTTTGTTTATTCGTCCAAAGTTTTCCCACCTTTGCATGAGGAAAAGCTCGGTGGATTTCCTCCCAGAAATATGCAGCTGGAGCATCGGAAACCCCGTCAACATCCTTCAACATTCGCCGGAAATCTTCCACTTCTCCCCCGGACTCCATTATCCTCAGCCACTCTCCCCCAATTAAGTGAATATGATCGAACCAGTGGTACACATCATAGCCGAGTATTTTAAGGGCAACAACCATTGATGTTGTTCCTGTTTTCGGGTAACTCGCCAGAATCACACGCATGTCTTACTACTGCTAATATCTTGCTTTGTATCTTAGATTGGATAAAGATTTTAAAACTTGGTTAAATATTTTTTCTTATTTAAATAAAACAGTTAACTAAACCGGCTTTTAATTGTGTGTTAGGTCTATTTTGACACATGTGTCCAAAACTATCATAGATTAACTCTTCTACTTGTACGGTTTATACTATTTTTTCAGATCACGTAACATAGACTGGTTTAAGTGGGGATCAAGGACACATAAAAAATCTAACTGTCTGCTTGATGACTTTCGCTCGACAAATATTAACTTATTACCTAACTGCAAGTAAGTTACCAGATGGTCGGTTAGATCACACATACAAAGTTTTGCTAAATAGGCAAGCCAGCTTCCTCTTGATAGCCCTGCCGTATCCTGTATTGTCCCTATCCCAAAACTTATGAGCATGGTTTTTATACCGTTTGTTTCTACAGAAAAATACATGTCATATGTTACAGAGTTAACAATCAAAACCTATTATTCGTGTT
Source organism: Ciona savignyi (assembly GCA_000149265.1). NCBI lineage: Eukaryota > Metazoa > Chordata > Ascidiacea > Phlebobranchia > Cionidae > Ciona > Ciona savignyi. The sequence goes on along the minus strand of CH002416.1, from coordinate 215,755 downwards.
CTGTAAAATACGCGTAATCGTGTTGGTTAGCAATAATAGCACTATCACAAGAGCGTTAACCCCCTGTCAACCAGTGTAATGGATTGGTTGATGTAATGTTTTGTGGGGTTACGTCTTAATTTCATAGCTTATTGTTTGACACTAAAACTGTCCTGACGATTCCCCAGCTAACTGTATTAAGCAGCGATGGCTCTCGCAATCCGACAACGTCAACGGAAGGTTTTTATTCTTGATTAATTTTCACACAGCAAAATACACAGTTTATCTAATTCCTGCCAGGACATAACCAATGCCTCCAAAGAAAGCCTTAGATTATCTAGTTCCTTACTTTAAAGGGGATCTGAAGTCGATTTTAAGAATATCTTAATAAATGGAAAAAAATACGCTGATTTCAAAAATCAAATCAGTTTCCTTCAATATTTTTTTGTTAAAAAGTTATGAGCAAATATGCATTTCATTTTATGTTAGGGGATTTCCCGTATTACGTCATTGACGTTGTTGAGATTTCGTGCCTATATGCATTGTATACAATCATGTGCCAGTTTAGAGGTGAATTAGTAACAGAAGCTCCTGCAGGAGCGTTGTATTTTCGTTTTTTTTATGGAGACTTAGCATAACACTTGTCATATAGCCTAACTGAACCAATGTACATGGTGACAGCTTACTTTAAGCGCGGTCATAAGGCCTGCACGGTCCTGGACCTAAGCTGAATGTTGAGGTATACAGGTCTCGTATTTAAATGACTTTAGAATAATAAGTCTTAGCAATTTATATGTGATTATTTGTTTCTAGGCCTATAAACGCGATGAGCTTGGTTAGCCTATTAAAAACAAAGGAAAACATTTTAGCGGTAGATATGCAAAAAAAACACAATACAAATTACAGCGACGATTTAATGTGAGTTTAAACGCGCAGGGAATTTTTTTCGTGATATAAAACAGACATTCCGTCGAATTTACAACGTTACGCCGCAACGGCGGAAGTCGGCGCCGATGTGTGTATGATAGACACATTCCTTCAATTTGGTGAAACCCATTAATCCCCTAGGTTCAGGCAATGTCCTTAAAGTGCCTTGACAAAGACACAACCGACTAGGCGACGACCACCTGCAACCTCTCGATTGAAAGGCGACGCACTTAAACGCCAGACTAACCGACCGGGACAGATATATATTCATATATAGGGCACAGTCTAAATGTGTTTTACAAATGGTGTGGTTTACGCTATCTAGTTGTATTTTATAATTGCATATTTAATATTTTGGGGAATCTTCTAGGAAAATTTAATTATTTTGCTTGCCATTATAATTATTATGCTTGTTATTATTTTGCGTCACAGGTAAATTTGATGCTTTTAAATTTATTTTATAAATCTGCACTATTATTTTAATTTAAAAATAAATACTTCTTGTGTCGATAAAAGATGTACAATTAAAAAACAAATGAAGGAAGTGTTGTTTAAACCTGGGCTAAATTGCATCTGTATTTATCGATATGTTTGATTAGGCAATTTGCGGTTACCATTGTTCCTTAAAGAAACCGGGTCAGTAATTTCATTCATAAAGGCTGTTTGACCGCAAAAAAATCTGGTTGGTCGCTTAGACATTTTGTACTGCTTTTCTTTGTTTTTCGTTGTATGTGTTTGAACAAACTAGTATACAATTTTTTTCTTAAAGTTTTAAGATGTAAGTAAAACGATATTTTGATTTCAAATTCAAATTCCAGCACCGATTAAACCAGGCTTAGAAGACCGGCTGTTATTGGGGACTCTTATGTAATCTCTGCTGTACCAATCCTTTTTGCTGTCAAGATTCGTTGTAAGTCCATGACGTCCACGGCAACCTTGATATAATCGTATTTAATAAGTGTCATTTTATCCAATTACATGAATGATTGTGTTGTTTGTATCATGTCGGGTGAAGAAATTAATCACGTTAAGACTTTATCCACAGTCACTTCTGTGGTCTAGTTGTAAACACTTTTGCAGTGTGTTGTATAATATTTAATGGTTGCTAATGTTTTTATATCAAAACTGCAAACTACTGCGTTTGGGTAAAAACACAAACAACCGACTAACTAATAACTACTTACAATCTTTCGGCTGAAAAACTCATGTGTACATTTTTATAAACTCAAAAAAGTATAATGACCAATCAAAATCCAAGATTATTAATACAAAATTACATTGCTATACCAAATTATTGGTTATTAAATGTTTGGTTGCATGATTTTTGTAGTAACTAATCTCCTTTTGCAAACACCAACGAGATTGTTTCTTCTTGTTCTCGCACGTTCTGTGTTCTCCAACAAACCCTGAAAGTTTTGAGGTTTGGACAACTCATCCGAGCCGCAGGAATTTGAAAAGTGCATTGATTTTACATAAATCATAAAATAAAATAACAATACTTTTCGATTTACAGTTTTATTGTACATACAGCATAAATAAAATAGCAGTACTTTTTCAACAGTTTTATTTCGTCTTGATTTCAACACTATCATATTTATTGTACAAACTCTTAATATTCCTTTAAAATAGTTTACGTTTTAAGAATTAAAATACGCAAGTACATATAACAGCAATCAATGTGACTATTATTATGAACGCACAATAAGCTTCTTTCTCCATTTTTTTAACAAATAGATCCGCCATTCTCTCAATTATAAACGATCCTTTGTCATTTTTCCACGGAAATTCCTTAGATGGCTCATCTACCCCAAGGAATTTACACAGAGGACCCCAACCTTCAGACAATTGGTAAACCAGCAATAAGTCCTTTGGTGCGTTCTAAGAACATATGTGTTAGGTAATTTTCCACAAAAACACGAAAATAATTTTGTAAGGTATTAATTATACGTGAAAATACAAAGTAAAGAATAACTCAGAATACCTGCAACACATAATCATTGTGGACTCTGTACTTTTTAAGTGCAACGGTCTCATTTATATAGCAGTTGGACCATGGATAACTTGCGCAACTTCCAAATCCAATTGTACCTTATAAAGTCTATGATTAAAACTCGGCGTTTTCAACGCTCCCTTAGATTACCAATTAAAACAGGTAACTAAGATCCCGACTAAATGTGAACGCTGTGTAAACTAGAGAGTGTAAATAATGTAGGCCTAATGAAGGAGTTGGGTGTCCGAGTTACTAATCCAAACTTGATATCCATTTCTTAATGCAGTATTACCGTTGGTATACAAAAAAAAAACAACGAAACTAGTTGTAACTTTTCTTAAATGTTTAACTTGATTGAAACATAACCACTACATATTTATTACCTAATTGCCAACACCTATAAAAGTTTGACCTCGGTATAGCTATTTCCTGCCCGTTTGTGCAAGTTTGAGTTATTTGGGATTTATGGGAAAACATAGATATTGGATGCCTGTATATGTGTTCGTAATAAAATTCTTTATCCATCTATGGCCATTTTGAGTGGCTATCTGTTTAATACCTGCGTCAAAATCGCATTATGATGAATTGTTTTTTTATTCTATATTTTCCACTTTTATTAACAAGTAAATTGTTCTTTCCAGTTCTAAAAACAAAGACTATTGTCAACAAATGGGCTAAACTCCAAAAAACTGCCGTGACTCTTATATATTCTCGGGTCTATCGTTAGTTTTACGAGCGATTTACCCAGAATTTCTGGATTGCATTTCTAATATATATTAGTTAAGAGCTCTAAAAAGTTCATATCATTGGTTTGTGTTATTCTTATTTTTGGCGAGCATTAAAGCTGTAGACTAATCACTGGTTTGAGTGCACATGAGTGTCGGAGGGTTTTCCGGACAATGGTTTATGGTGGGTATGGGGTATCCGAATCAAATGATATACCAACAACATGAATCCAAATAGTTTTCTGTCATACTCAAATTGTTAATATATGGTCATCGATACAGAAAGCGAAAACAAAACGCAGTCAGACAGATTAGTCTGGTGGCTTTGTGCGTCGCCTTTCAGTCAAAGGGTTGCAGGTCCAAAACTGGTCACTAGCCAGTCAGTTGTATACTTAGACAAGGTACTTTACGGACATTGCCTGAACCCAGCAGATTAAGGGGGTTCTACAAAATTAAAGGAACGTGTAAATCATGCACAACATACTGAAATAGCTCCGGTAACTGTTACCTCGGCTGAATTGGATAGGATAAGATATTTATGTATGAAATCTGTAAATTGAAAACGCGGAAAAAATATATTTTACCGACAATGGGCAGATAACTTCGCACCCATCTTTAGCTTACTGACCAATAAAAAACTTACTTGTGTATTTTCTAAACTTTGTGTATCGCCATCCAGTCACAGAAAAAGTTTGAACGATTTTTAACCAAGTTTTCTCATTTATAACTTTAAAGAATCCCTTCACACTTTTGATCCACGATGTTTCATCTCTGATAGTCAATATTATCTGTCGAAACATTTCATATTTTAAATTTTTACACTTTATATCAAAAGTGTCTTATTTCTACAGTACACAATCTCAATACAAACTATAAATTGAATGTCAACCATTACTATTTGTTAAACATGTTAACTGTAGACTATTTCTTTATGCAAGCATAGTACATAATCCCAATGGATATATTTTTAAAAATTAGTCTATAGCAGTGGTTCCCAAACTTTTTTGTTGGCGGCGCCTTTTGTAAACTTATTAAACCTTGCGGCTCCCTCATAAAGCCTAAATTTTCAAACTGCATATATTGTATATTGTATATCCAGACTATAGCATGCATTTGGATAACCATTAAAACTCTTTAAAACTATTCACTAAACTACTAAAGTGACGAACAGTCAATTAATGCAAAGCAGTTATTTGACAAACCATTATTCGAAAACAATGCCATGTTAGTGAGCAAATAGTGGCAGATAACACCGAACAATGGATTTTACAAGTAAAACGAATGCTGTATGCCAGTGTATGGGGTTGCACACCAGGCTCAAACATCTCCAATTAACATTTTACTGGTGTAACACACATGTACTGTTTTTTGTGAAAAAAAAAAAATAAATGCAGCAACTTCCACATGGTTTCGCGGCGCCCCTGGCAAAGTCTCGCGGCTCCCCAGGGCGCCGCGGCGCCCAGTTTGGGAACCGCTGGTCTATAGTTTGTTATAGCAAACGGAAAGGGTTAGAATTTTAAGTAAACAAAACAAATACATTTTTAGTTAATAAAGCACATTTTGTTTTAACTTTTACTTCTCCATCATTCTAAATCAATATATTACAATTTAAATTTTATTTCTTTACAATTTGAATGTGTGATCTTATCCAGTCTTGAGATATCGGCAAATAATATATGAGCTGAGAATTCACATCATACTTGTTTCTTTTTTGTATGCTTGGGCCTGTCGGGAATTTTAAGAAAGTATAGCCAAAGTTTATCTTTGCACAACTTTATTCATATTTTTTTAAATCTTTAAAATATAAAGTAAACCCGTTAAATCGTTAGTGGTATGCCAGAATCAAGCTGAATTCTTGGGAAAGAAATCAAATTCCTTCGG
>CH002416.1:174408-210153 GCA_000149265.1 Ciona savignyi | reverse complement strand
TTTTCCGGAAAATGGTTTATGGTGGGTATGGGGTACTCCGAATCAAATGATATACCAACAACATGAATCCAAATAGTTTTCTGTCATACTCAAATTGTTAATATATGGTCATCGATACAGAAAGCGAAAACAAAACGCAGTCAGACAGATTAGTCGGGTTGCTTTGTGCGTCGCCTTTCAGTCAAAGGGTTGCAGGTCCAAAACTGGTCACTAGCCAGTCAGTTGTGTACTTAGACAAGGTACTTTACGGACATTGCCTGAACCCAGCAGATTAAGGGGTTCTACAAAATTAAAGGAACGTGTAAATCATGCACAACATACTGAAATAGCTCCGGTAACTGTTACCTCGGCTGAATTGGATAGGATGAGATATTCATGTATGAAATCTGTAAATTGAAAACGCGGGAGAAATATTAAACCGACAATTGGCAGATAACTTCGCACCCATCTTTAGCGTACTGAGCAATATAAACTTACTTGTGTATTTTCTAAACTTTGTGTATCGCCATCCAGTCACAGAAAAAGTTTGAACGATTTTTAACCAAGTTTTCTCATTTATAACTTTAAAGAATCCCTTCACACTTTTGATCCACGATGTTTCATCTCTGATAGTCAATATTATCTGTCGAAACATTTCATATTTTAAATTTTTACACTTTATATCAAAAGTGTCTTATTTCTACAGTACACAATCTCAATACAAACTATAAATTGAATGTCAACCATTACTATTTGTTAAACATGTTAATTGTAGACTATTTCTTTATGCAAGCATAGTACATAATCCCAATGGATATATTTTTAAAAATTAGTCTATAGTTTGTTATAGCAAACGGAAAGGGTTAGAATTTTAAGTAAACAAAACAAATACATTTTTAGTTAATAAAGCACATTTTGTTTTAACTTTTACTTCTCCATCATTCTAAATCAATATATTACAATTTAAATTTTATTTCTTTACAATTTGAATGTGTGATCTTATCCAGTCTTGAGATATCGGCAAATAATATATGAGCTGAGAATTCACATCATACTTGTTTCTTTTTTGTATGCTTGGGCCTGTCGGGAATTTTAAGAAAGTATAGCCAAAGTTTATCTTTGCACAACTTTATTCATATTTTTTTAAATTATTTAAATATAAAGTAAACCCGTTAAATCGTTAGTGGTATGCCAGAATCAAGCTGAATTCTTGGGAAAGAAATCAAATTCCTTCGGGAAATTTCTCTGAATTTCTCCTAAAATATTGTCCGACCGAATAGACTGGTGGCTTAGTGCGTTGCTTATAAGCTGAATCTTGCTATATTTCCGGTGCAATATCTCCAGAAACCCGAAGATGGGCATGAGTTAATTTGTCGATGACCCGTATGTTAACGTTTTGCCATTAAATGAATATCCTATTATATCGTATTTTGGATGCTACCAACGTAATTCATGCTATCTAACATTTTTTTAAAGAGATTTAATGGCGCCACTTGACAGTGTCTGATTAAAATTGCATGCCTGTTAAAGTCATGATTCATAGAACAATCTTAATTTTAAGGGTATTTTCGTTTTGGGTAATGTTCTGTCCCCAGTTTAATATATACGTCATCGCATGTATCACCAATTGAACCGCATGATATGTGATGCATGCGATACGTGGTCAGTCCTCGATTTGCAATCATTTTTCAAGTTAGTTCTGTAGTTAATGGAACCTTGTTTTCTATAAGTTTTGGACTTCTGTAGTCCACAAAGGTTTTAAAGGCACACATTTTAGGTGGATAATTTTGGTTTTGAATTATTTTCCATTGATAATTTTTTCCGTTAGGCAAACGACGCTGCCGAAACCGGTACATTCCACAACATCTGATAAAAATCAAAGCATCTGGTCAAGTTCTTTGCTCCAAAAAAAACAAATTCCTGAAACAATTTCCTGGTTAGTATTTAACCCAAAGAAATTATCCTGTATTTAGGATTCAAAATATTTCGTTTTGCATATCTATACATCATGGTATCTCAATATATATACGCCCATCTGATTGATGTCGTAACGACGTGGCCTGTTCCACGAAAAAAAAGTTTCACCAAAAAAAGAACTAACACAATTTCTATGTAAAAACCTGAGGAAATTTATATGTTTAAAAGTAATCATTATTGTCTCCTTTTGTTATCGAAGCAAACACATATTAATTTTACTCTGTTTTTTTTTTTTTTTTCTTCGTAACGCTGGTGACAGGCATGTTCAGTCGACAGAATATGAAAGTGAGGGATGAAGCACGGGCGACACACGGGATTCCCGAACGGAGAGCCAAGGTTGAACATCACGCACTCCGCATAATGATATTGTAAATGGGATGTTTATGTGCAAACAAACTTTTAGCGAGTCCCCTTTTTGTCTTTTTATAAAAAATCTGTACATTTTTGGAAAGCCAAGTTACTGCACCGTTCGTTACAGTAGTTTTTTGGTTCGTTGATTGTTTAATGTTTATGGTTGGTTGATTTTGGTAATATTTTATTTCTATGATTTGTCCTTGGCGATTTTACGTTTTTGATTTATATAACCAGCTTTTCGAGTTCGGCTGCGAGGAAGCAGCAGTTTATTTTAGCGATCAAGGAATTAACGGGCGCGCATTGTTAAGGTATGTTTTTTGTTCTATAGTTTTTCATTTTTCATTGAATAGCGTCTTACATACATTTATGTTTATTTTAGTTACCGCTGAATACCAAATAAAGGAATTGAAAAGAGCGCGCCATCTTTACTGCGTGCTGACGTAACATATATATTAAATTTGGATTGATAATCCATTAGTTTCTGCCTGCAGAAACAAACGTTATGCACTTGGTATGAGATATATCCGTAATAAGGTCGCCAGGGAACCCGATCGTTTTTGCATGCAGAAAAATTTAGCGTACACTCAACAGGATTTTTATAAATAGTGACGGTTCACACTCGGTTGACACTCATCAGTTTCCTTCCTGTTCTTGAATGAAAACTTAAGGCCTCTCGACATGGTGGCAATTTTAGATTACTGAAACCTAAATATCTGCCGTTTTCAGTAGTTATACATACTATATCATTTCACCGGTGTGTAAAAACTCTAAAATACCATTCTTAGCATTAAAGACCGCATTTATCCTACTCTACCACATAGTTTGCTTAAATCATGTAATGAAATAATTCATATTTAATGTTATTCTGTGTATTAGGAAGTAGTCAGCCCAAATCGCTTATTCATTCTGCTTTTATACGATATATGAACCCATGAAGCGAGTGGCTAAGTATTCTACCTCTGTGACATTAAACAGGAAAAATATATTGTGGTGGAAATGCAGGAAATCATTATACTTATCAATTGTTATACCACAATTTGGCTGCATTTATTTTACTATGCATTTAACAATGTATCTTTAGATGCTTTTAACACATATGAAGCGCCAGTTAAATTCCTCGCAAATGGTGAAAACCACTTTGTACTGGGGGTGGAACCACAGAATCGTTTGAAACAGACCAGCACTCACTGTATACGCACCGTTTAATAGTACGCGAAATGCAATAAGGTATTTTTGTTTATTCGTCCAAAGTTTTCTCACCTTTGCATGAGGAAAAGCTCGGTGGATTTCCTCCCAGAAATATGCAGCTGGAGCATCGGAAACCCCGTCAACATCCTTCAACATTCGCCGGAAATCTTCCACTTCTCCTCCGGACTCCATTATCCTCAGCCACTCTCCCCCAATTAAGTGAATATGATCGAACCAGTGGTACACATCATAGCCGAGTATTTTAAGGGCAACAACCATTGATGTTGTTCCTGTTTTCGGGTAACTCGCCAGAATCACACGCATGTCTTACTATACTGCTAATATCTTGCTTTGTATCTTAGATTGGATAAAGAGTTTTAAAACTTGGTTAAATATAGCTTTTAATTGTGTGTTAGGTCTATTTTGACACATGTGTCCAAAATTATCTAGATTAACTCTACTACTTGTACGGTTTATACTATTTTTTTCAGATCACGTAACATGGTTTAAGTGGGGATTAAGGACACATAAAAAAATCTAACTGTCTGCTTGATGACTTTCGCTCGACAAATATTAACTTATTACCTACCTGCAAGTAAGTTACCATGTATAATATGGTCGGTTTAGTCACACATACAAAGTTTTGCTAAATAGGCTTAGCCAGCTTCCTCTTGATAGCCCTGCCGTATCCTGTATTGTCCCTATCCCAAAACTTATGAACATGGTTTTTATACCGTTTGTTTCTACAGAAAAATACATGTCATATGTTACAGAGTTAACAATCAAAACCTATTATTCGTGTTCTGTAAAATACGCGTAATCGTGTTGGTTAGCAATAATAGCACTATCACAAGAGCGTTAACCCCCTGTCAACCAGTGTAATGGATTGGTTGATGTAATGTTTTGTTGGGTTACGTCTTAATTTCATAGCTTATTGTTTGGCACTAAAACTGTCCTGACGATTCCCCAGCTAACTGTATTAAGCAGCGATGGCTCTCGCAATCCGACAACGTCAACGGAAGGTTTTTATTCTTGATTAATTTTCACACAGCAAAATACACAGTTTATCTAATTCCTGCCAAGACATAACCAATGCCTCCAAAGAAAGCCTTAGCTTATTTCTAGTTCCTTACTTTAAAGCCAGGTTTCAATACTGTAGAAACACATGTACCAAAACAACCAATCGAGCACCGCACCATATGGTATTATGACAGGAACAAAAGTTAGGAAACATCGAGTCTGATGCACTTCTGCGGGTGTCCTGCCGAATCTGAGTTTTTGTTGTTATTTACTTGTATATGTGTTTTATATTTTATTTTAAAAAACTTGTTCCGGCAGTGGGCTTCACTTCGAATTGTCGCGAAACTACATCAGCGAACTGCGAATATACACAGTTTGCGTTTCGCTAGTTCGGTCCGCTTTGGAAATCAGTTTCTTCTTAAAATTAAAGCTGCTGATTTCCGTCTAGAACTCTGTTCTTCCGCAAATAACCCTTTGTTTTCACAGGTTATGGCCTAGACAACAACCGTTTAACGCAGGGGTTCTGAATCGGTGGACCATAGGAGAATTTGGAGAGGGCCATAGCGCTATTTGGTTAATTATGAAGTTGGTAAAAATTTTAGTTTCATTCGTTAGAAATTTTAATAGTACACTTATGGGTCTCTAGTTTTGATTAAAGCTGAAATGAAAGAAGATGGTATGGCGTTTCCTCCCCATTATAACATAAACAACACTCTCTTTAAAGGCATCAGCGAACTATTTAATATTTAGAAAATCAAAGAAATTCTTAGCCTACTGGTATTTGGCAATTATGGCCCTTTTGTCTTATAATTTAAAGTATCTGCATTGTCTTAGAGAGCCTACTTCGTAATTTTAAAAAGTGAGCCACGGAATGTTTTCAAAACAAAAGTGGTATAAAAAGGTTGAAAACCCCTGGTTTAACGCAACAGCACATGATCGGGAATAGAAGCAAAATTAACTAGTTACAAATATGTCATAATTGATTGACCTACCGCATTCTGCATTTTCCTCATAGCTTAATGAGTTTAAAAATGATTTGCTTATTTTGATAAATGACGTCACGTTATCGCGGATTCTTAAATGTTGCGTCACGTGATGTAAATTGTCAGTACTCCCACAAAGTTTAAAGCCATTTTTGTTTGCGTGCTGGGTTTAAGTACGTGATGGTTAAATGTAAAGCATGTTCAATTCCAGGCCATGAAGTTCAGTCTTTATTGTTTTAAACCCCTGGTTTCAATGTCGTGTGGGTTTAATTCCGTACAGATTTGGTAGATTAAATTAAAATGAAATGTTCGTAGTGTGTTGTCATACAAGAAATCATCAGATTTCTTCACGACCATCTGTTTTCGGTGCTTTTGCAAGGCATTTGACTATAAGGAAAATACACGGAGACATCCGAATATAAATCAGCGTCTAATCGTAATCTGCATTTTTTGCTAAAAGCGGATTATTTAACCATGCTCTATGATAAAACGAAAACGGGCTTAGTAAATTAATTGTCATTGCAACTGATAAAAGTAAACAGGTAATTATTAAGACAACTTTCACCACTAGGACAGCTACCTTGACAAAATGGACAACTAGCAGCAAGCCAACTGGCATCCACACAAGCACATACACTATAGAGTTGGAACATAAACTGATGTCAGATTCATTACTGTAATTGATCATCCTAACCGTCAGATCAAAGGTAACAGACCGAATGTTGTTACATCGCCTTCTTTTGCTAAACATGAATAAAAAAATGATTTGGTAACTGACGAGCCCATCAGTTTATGCTTGCAAAAGAAAACAGTGACAATCAAGTAACAACATTCAGCAATGTTAGATAAGACATAAAAGATTCCAACAAGAGTGAATACTTTTTTAACAAACATGGAAAAAGTGTGGTTTGAGATTACATAAGATGAGTAAAAAATATATATTTTGGTTAGGGACCATACTTGCATATATATATGATATTCATGTTTATTCCCGTGAATGGGAAAACTAAGGGTCAATCGTCAGATCACCTCGCGCCCACCGTCAGGTTACCAGAGCTATTGCAGTGTGTCGTGTATGCAAATATGCATAGGTGGTGGCTTCAGTTCAATATAACCGTTGCGCGAAATATTATGACGTCACAATAAGCCGTGTGCCTTACCATCAATTTACAATCCTAAAAGATTAAGCTAGGAGTTTAAGTATTTAATCTAACGACTGTTAGTTGTTTTAAGTTTATTTCGAAATAGTTTAGACGCACGGTAGCACAGTTTCATAATAATGACAATGGCATTACGTTTCGCATTTGCAACCATATATGGCCATGTCGTTGTTGCTCTCTCCTCACTACAAGCCTACGCTGATTCAGATCAAATTTTCCAGGCGGAAGTTTTGGAACATGGCCAAACGTTTTGGTGACGACTTGAAAAAGTTCACGGATGGAATAAAGATTAATAATGGCATTCGTGCCTTCGTCGCTTTCGTTGACCACGTCCTGTTATACAAGGTTAACTTGATGGCCGGGATAATAAACATAGTGGGTGGGCAAAATGATTAACATCTTTAAACAGGTTTGTACCCCATTTCCCTTTCCTCGCATGTTTGCCACACCATCGTACGCTTGACTACTGCAGTTCATTATATCCAGCTCGTAAGATTGAAGGGCCGATTTAATCGCGCTGGAGAGTGTAGACGCATCCGTTGATTGGACCGCATGCAATCCAAGCAAAATCTCAATTGGACGAAAGTTCTCATCGACGTTTCTAACCCAGATGGAAAACTGCTTCACCGTAGAATTATCGGTAGTCTCATCTGCTATAAAGCTATATTATTTTGCGTTGTTTACTTTTTTTAAAAGACATAATTTGTCTTGCGCTTAGTTCATGGAGAAGTTCATTTTGAATATCGTGGCTCATCAATGCATGCGGAGATATCTGCATTATACTTGCCTTCGAAAAGCCAAACACTGGCGACCGAGAAAAAGGATGCTGTCTAAAATGCCAAGAAGGGCCTTTCTATTTTTTTTATTTTATTTCCGTTATGTCGTTGCCGTAAAACAGACACAACATCTTCGCCACCCCGGCTTTGGAGTTTATTCTTGCGACATTTCAGATAATCTTTGCCTGCATCGTGCAATTCCATTGCTTTTCTTTGATCAACTTGTTGAATTCGTGAATCTAAACTTTATCTTGGCCTTCTGGTATGGTTTTAACGACTGGACGAATTTTACCGGATTTAAACGCCCATGAACAAATTGAATATGTCGCTACCTCGTTCTCGCAAAGAAGCCACGGGAATTTTTCCTTCCAGGACATTTAAAACTTTCTTCCTTGTTTTCTTTAATTGACCTTTAGTTAAAAACACCAAAGAAGTGGAACTGTCACCTTGTGACGAATCACTGCATAACGTTGCCTCTGCTTTCGGTTCGCTACGCTTTATAGGTGGAAAAACTGGGAATACTATATTTCTTCTGGATATTTCGGATATATATTACACCTGGTGGTAGGATATAAACTTTGTTTGGAATTTAAAAAAATTGGAATTGTGCAAACGCTTTAGTTTATACGTAAACATTTGTTTGTAAACAATAGATATCAATCTCGCCACCGAACATATTTACCTGCATCAATAAACTTTTACTAGCTTTTTTATGACCTAGATGTTGTGTATTAAGTTCGGGTATTCCCAAGTCCCGTAAGTGCACTGTGATTATTTGTTTCTAGGCCTATAATCGCGATGACCTTGGATAGCCTATTACAAACGACGGAAAACATTTTAGCGGTAGATATGCAAAACACAACACAAATTACAGCGACGATTTAATGTGAGTTTAAACGCGCAGGGAAATTTTTTCGTGATATAAAACAGACATTCCGTCGAATTTACAACGTTACGCCGCAACGGCGGAAGTCGGCGCCCATGTGTGTATGATTTCCTTCAATTTGGTGAAACCCATTAATCCGCTGGGTTCAGGCAATGTCCTTAAAGTGCCTTGACAAAGACACAACCGACTAGGCGACGACCACCTGCATCCTCTCGATTGAAAGGCGACGCACTTAAACGCCAGACTAACCGACTGAACAGATATATATTCATATATAGGGCACAGTCTAAATGTGTTTTTACAAATGGTGTGGGTTAACGATTTCTAGTTGTATTTTATAATTGCATATTTTATATTTTGGGAATCTCATAGGTAAATTTAATTATTTTGATCGCCATTATGGTTATTTTGCTTGTTATTATTTTGCGTCACAGGTAAATTTGATGCTTTTAAATTTATTTTATAAATCTGCACTATTATTTTAATTTAAAATAAATACTCCTTGTGTCGATAAAAGATGTAAAATTAAAAAACAAATGTCGGAAGCGTTGTTTAGACCTGGGGGGCTAAATTGCATCTGTATTTATAGAAATGGTTAATTAGGCAATTTGCGGTTACCATTGTTCCTTAAAGAAATCGGGTCAGTAATGTCATTCATAAAGGCTGTTTGACTGCAAAAAATCTGGTTGGTCGCGGTCAGACATTTTGTACTGCTTTTCTTTGTTTTTTGTTTTATGTGTTTGAATTAACAACTATACAATTTTTTCTTCTTAAAGTTTCAAGATGTAAGAAAAACAATATTTTGATTTCAAAATCAAATTCCAACACTGATAAAACCAGGCTTAGAAGACCGGCTGTTATTGGGGACTCCTATGTGATCTCTGCAGTACCAATCCTTTTTGCTGTCAAGATTCGTTGTAACTCCATGACGTCCATTGCAACCTTGATATAATCGTATTCATTGCAACCTTGATATAATCGTACTGCAAACTACTGTGTTTGGGTAAAAACACAAACAACCGACAAACTAATAACTACTTACAATCTTTCGGCTAAAAAAACTCATGTGTACATTTTTATAAACTCAAAAAAGACTATTAAAAAATAATAGTATCAACCAACCAAACAGTAAATGGGATGAATAACACATTAGGTTACTCCGTATATAACCAAATCTAAAAATAAACAGAAAAACAGGGACTAAAGTGGCTGATGTATTTAGTCTTAAAAATAAATGTTAATGTACACACAGCTGTTTTTTCTGATTTTCTTTATTAACTTTTATCCTTTGCAAATAACAAAATACATGGATATTTGGAAATAACACAATACGTGTATAAATTAACAAGGATGGAGAATAAGTATACAGTAAGATTTTCAGAATCTGTAATTTGGGTACAGACATAGTTTTGCTCAGGAACTTTATCATAAGCTTAAAACGCCTACCCGTTGTTGTTTTATCCAGCAATTCTCCAGGCACTTAAAGGCCATTGCTCTAATTTAGAAGCATAAATTTGCCAGATAAATTTATTTTTTTTATCTATTGCCTTAGTATAATGACCAATCAAAATCCAACATTATTAATACAAAATTACATTGCTATACCAAATTATTGGTTATTAAATGTTTAATTGCATGATTTTTGTAGTAACTAGGCCTAATCTCCTTTTGCAAACACCAACGAGATTGTTTCTTCTTGTTCTCAAACGTTCTGTATTCTCTAATAAACCCTGGAAGTTTTGGAGTTTGGACAACTCATGCGAGCAACAGGAATTTGAAAAGTGCATTTATTTTACATAAATCATAAAATAAAATAACAATACTTTTCAACTTACAGTTTTATTGTAAATACATCATAAATAAAATAACAATACTTTTCTATTTACAGTTCTATTTTAACAATATCATATTTATTGTACTAACTCTTAATATTCCTTTAAAGTAGTTTACGTTTTAAGAATTAAAATACGCAAGTACATATAACAGCAATCAGTGCGATTATTATTATGAACGCACAATAAGCTTCTTTCTCAATCTTTTTAACAAATAGATCCGCCATTATTTCAATCATAAATGATCCTTTGTCATTTTTCCACGGAAATTTATTAGATGGTTCATCTACCCCAAGGAATTTACACAGAGGACCCCAACCTTCAGACAATTGGTAAACCAGCAATAAGTCCTTGGGTGCGTTCTAAGAACATATGTGTTAGGGATTTCCAATAAAAATACGGTACAGTATTACAAGGTGATATATATATACTTTTTAATTTATAACTAAAAATTTGAAAATTCGGGTATTTATTTTTGAACATAATAGAACATGTGCGTGGAAATAATTATGTAAGGTATTTAATGATTTGTGACGGTGAAAAATAAAATATGACTCTAAATTACCTGCAACACATGTTTATTGTGGACTCTGTATTTTTCAAGTGCAACCGTCTCATTTATATAGAAGTTGGACCATGGATAAGTTGCGCCACTTTCAAATCCGATTGTATCTAATAAAAGGTATGATTAAAAACCCTGCGTGTTTAACGCTTCCTGATATTACAAAATAAATCACGATTCCGGGGAAAACGGTTAAAGATAGATATTGGATGCCTGTATATTTGTTTGTATTAAATTCTTTATCCATTTATGCCGATTTTGAGTGAATATCTGTTTATTACACGCGTCAAAAGCGCATTATAATAATTTGTTTAATATTATTGCGAGCGTTTCGAAGTAAACGGAAATATTTTTTTATTAAAAAGTAAATTGTCCTTTCCAGTTTTAAAAACGAAACACAAGAATATTGTCAACAAAGTGGCTAAAACCCAAAAAACTGCGGCGACTCTTATGTTCTCGGGTCTAGCGGTTTCCTTCCAGGCGTTATTTACCCAAAATTTAACATTACCTTTCTAATATATATTAGTTCTTTTCTAATATATAATATAAGAGCTCTAAAAAGTTCGAATCATTGGTTTGTTTTATTTTTATTTTTGTGGACCATTAAAGCTGTAGACTAATCACTAGTTTGAGTACACTTAAATGTTGGTCGGTTTTCCGGAAAAGGGCGTATGGTGGTTATGGGGTATTCGAACCAAATGAATGGCTAGTAGGGAAGTTATAAACACTTTTATGTGTAAGTCAATTTAATGCCGAGTCGACCAAAAAAAGATGCCGGTAACCTCGGCTGAATTGGATAGGATGAGATATTCATGTATGAAATCTGTGAATGGAAAACGAGGGAGAAATATTAAACCGACAATCGGCAGATAACTTTACACCCATCTTTAGCGTACTGAGCAATAAAAAACTTACTTGTGTATTTTCTAAACTTTGTGAATCGCCATCCAGTCACAGAAAGAGTTTGAACAAATTTCAACCAAGTTTTCTCATTTATACCTTTAAAGAATCCCTTCACACTTTTGATCCACGATTTTTCATCTTTGATAGTCAGTATTATCTGTCAAAAATCATCTTTTATATTTCACAGGCTATCTCAAAATTGTTTTATTCCTATGGAACATAATCTCAATACAAACTAGAGAGGGTCAACCACGTGTTTAACCACCACTATTTGTAAACCACATGCTGTATGCCATATATACATTCTACAGGGTTCCTAACCACAACTTGTATTTTATACACTAAATATGTAGTTTGTTTTTGCATGCATAAACGCATGGGTCCTATAGTTATCAAATCAAACTTCTCAAATTTCAATGTGTAGTTAAAAAAATAATAAACGTCTTAAATTTACGAACATTTTCACCAAAAATGTTTTAAATTAAACCTTATTTTCAAGCGCTGAAGTGAAATGAAGCTAAATAGCCAAAACAGCCCGATTTAGTTTTTCATGGTTTCAGGGAATTCCCCTAGGTTTAGTAGATGAGTTTCTGTTTTTACATATGTGTGTCATGTTATGTAACAATTTTTAAAGTTTTAATCTGATTTGTTGACTCCTTGTTGGAGATGTCAGTGCGATATGGCATGCCTGTCACAATCATAATTTAGAAACTTCTCTTTGTTTTTAACGTAATCACCCTTAAGTAAATGTTTTCATTCTTTTAATTGGCACAAAGTGTCTAATGGTCTAACATTTCACCAAATCTGACCAAAGTTAGAGCAGCCGTTCAAGCGCTATATGCTCCAAAAAGCTAATTTATTGGAAAAAAAACTTTTGGATTTTAACGTCTCAGGGGAACTCCCCTAGATTCATTACACACAATTTGATTTCTGCATATCTAGACCATGTTCTCCTACAAATGTCAAATTTTCATTGCGAATCCATTACTCCTTTTGGTAGATGTCGGGGCGACATGGCATGCTTGTCACAATCATTATTTGAGAACATATCCTATTTTTTGGGGTATTTCCCTAGGTAATTTTATTATTTCTTCTAAGTGTTAAATCAGTGACAAATGCACTTACATTCCACAAAATCTGATTCAAATTGTAATAGCCGTTCAAGCGCTATGCCTAAAAAAGGCTAATTGCTGCTCCAATTTTGATCAGATTCGGTGAAATGTTAGACCATTAGACACTCTGTGCCAATTAAAAAAAGAAAACATTTACTTATTAGGGTAATTTCCTTGAAAACAAAGATATGTTCCTGAATTACGATTGTAACAGGCATGCCATAGCGCACTGACATCTTCAATAAGCAAATCAAATTCAAACTTTAAGAACTGTTACATAGCATGAGTCACTTATAAATACAGAAACTTATCTACTAAACCCAGGGGAATTTCCTCAAACCATGAAAAAATAAATCGGGCTGTTTTGGGAATTTAGCTTCATTTCACTACAGCGCTTGAACAGAAGCTTAATTTAAAAATATTGTGGTAAAATGTTCGTAAATTTTGAACGTTTATCTTTTATTTAACTGCACATGGAAAATAAGTTTGTTTGGTTAACTATGGGACCCATGCGTTTATGCTTGCAGAAACAAAAACTACATACACAGTGTATAAAATACAAAATGTGGTTAGGGCCCCTGTAGCATGAATATATGGCATGCAACATTGGTTTTACAAATAGTGGTGGTTAAACACGTGGTTGACACTCTCTAGTTCATTCTGCTTTTGTACGATATGGAAACCCATGAGCCAGCAGTGCCTGTATATACTACCTCTGTCACATTTAACAGGAAAATAAATGTTGTGGTGGGAGTGCAGGACATTACTATAATTATACTTAATAATTGTTATAACATTATTTGGCTGCATTTATATTACCATGAATTCAACAATGTATCATTGGATGATTTTAAAACATTTGAAGCGCCAGTAAAATTGCTCGGTGTTAAAAATGGTGAAAAACCACTTTTGTTACTGGATGGATGGGACCATAGAATCGTATAAAACAGACCAGCACTCACTGTATTGCGCACCGTTTAATAGTACGCGAATTACAATAAGTGATTTTTGTTTATTCGTCCAAAGTTTTCCCACCTTTGCATGAGGAAAAGCTCGGTGGATTTCCTCCCAGAAATATGCAGCTGGAGCATCGGAAACCCCGTCAACATCCTTCAACATTCGCCGGAAATCTTCCACTTCTCCCCCGGACTCCATTATCCTCAGCCACTCTCCCCCAATTAAGTGAATATGATCGAACCAGTGGTAAACATCATAGCCGAGTATTTTAAGGGCAACAACCATTGATGTTGTTCCTGTTTTCGGGTAACTCGCCAGAATCACACGCATGTCTTACTACTGCTAATATCTTGCTTTGTATCTTAGATTGGATAAAGATTTTAAAACTTGGTTAAATATTTTTTCTTATTTAAATAAAACAGTTAACTAAACCGGCTTTTAATTGTGTGTTAGGTCTATTTTGACACATGTGTCCAAAACTATCATAGATTAACTCTTCTACTTGTACGGTTTATACTATTTTTTCAGATCACGTAACATAGACTGGTTTAAGTGGGGATTAAGGACACATAAAAAAATCTAACTGTCTGCTTGATGACTTTCGCTCGACAGTATAATATTAACTTATTACCTAACTGCAAGTAAGTTACCAGATGGTCGGTTAGATCACATATACAAAATTTTGCTAAATAGGCAAGCCAGCTTCCTCTTGATAGCCCTGCCGTATCCTGTATTGTCCCTATCCCAAAACTTATGAGCATGGTTTTTTTACCGTTTGTTTCTACAGAAAATACATGTCATATGTTACAGAGTTAACAATCAAAACCTATTATTCGTGTTCTGTAAAATACGCGTAATCGTGTTGGTTAGCAATAATAGCACTATCACAAGAGCGTTAACCCCCTGTCAACCAGTGTAATAGATTGGTTGATGTAATGTTTTTGTGGGGTTACGTCTTAATTTCATAGCTTATTGTTTGGCACTAAAACTGTCCTGACGATTCCCCAGCTAACTGTATTAAGCAGCGATGGCTCTCGCAATCCGACAACGTCAACGGAAGGTTTTTATTCTTGATTAATTTTCACACAGCAAAATACACAGTTTATCTAATTCCTGCCAGGACATAACCAATGCCTCCAAGCCTTAGATTATCTAGTTCCTTACTTTAAAGCCAGGTTTCAATATCGAGTCTGATGCACTTCTGCCGGTGTCCTGCCGAATCTGAGTTTTTGTTGTTATTTACTTGTATATGTGTTTTATATTTTATTTTAAAAAACTTGTTCCGGCAGTGGGCTTCACTGCAAATTGTCGCAAAACTGCATCAGAGAAAAGCGCATATACACAGTTTGCGTTTCGCTAGTTCGGTCCGCTTTGGAAATCAGTTTCTTCTTAAAATAAAAGCTGCTGATTTTCGTCTAGAACTCTGTTCTTCCGCAAATAACCCTTTGGTTTAACAGGTTATGGCCTGGACAACAACCGTTTAACGCAGGGGTTCTGAACCTGTGGACCATAGGAGCATTCGGAGAGGGGCCATAGCGCTATTTGGTTAATTATGAAGTTGGTGAAAATTTTAGTTTAATTCGTTAGATAATTTAATAGTACACTTATGTGTCTCTATATAGTTTTGATTAAAGCTGAAATGAAAGAAGATGGTATGGCGTTTCCTCCACATTATAACATAAACAACACTCTCTTTAAAGGCATCAGCGAACTATTTAATATTTAGAAAATCAAAGAAATTCTTAGTATCTGCATTGTCTTAGAGAGCCTACTTCGTAATTTTAAAAAGTGAGCCACGGAATGTTTTCAAAACAAAAGTGGTATAAAAAGGTTGAAAACCCTGGTTTAACGCAACAGCACATGATCGGGAGTATAAGCAAAATTAACTAGTTACAAATATGTCATAATTAATTGACCTACCGCATTCTGCATTTTCCTCATAGCTTAATGCGTTTAAAAATGATTTGCTTTTTTTGATAAATGACGTCACGTTATCGCGGATTCTTAAATGTTGCGTCCCATGATGTAAATTGTCAGTTTTCCCACAAAGTTTAAAGCCATTTTTGTTTTCTTGCTGGGTTTAAGTACGTGATGGTTAAATGTAAAGCATGTTCAATTCCAGGCCATGAAGTTCAATCTTTATTGATTTAATCCCCTGGTTTTAATGTCGTGGGGTTTAGTTCCGTACAGATTTGGTAGAGTGAATTAAAATGAAATGTTCGTAGTGTGTTGTCATACAGGAAATCAACAGATTACTTCACGACCATCTGTATTCGATGCTTTTGCAGTGCATTTGACTATAAGAAAAATACACGGAGACATCCGAAAATAAATCAGCGTCTAATCTTAATCTACAACTTTTCGCTAAAAGCGGATTATTTAACCATGCTCTATGATAAAACGAAAACGGGCTTAGTAAATTAATTGTCATTGCCACTGATAAAAGTAAACAGGTAATTATTAAGACAACTTTCACCACTAGGACAGCTACCTTGACAAAATGGACAACTAGCAGCAAGCCAACTGGCATCCACATAGCTAGCACATACACTATAGAGTTGGAACATAAACTGATGTCAGATTCATTATTGTAATTGATCATCCTAACCGTCAGATCAAAGGTAACAGACCGAATGTTGTTACATCGCCTTCTTTTGCTAAACATGAATAAAAAAATGATTTGGTAACTGACGAGCCCATCAGTTTATGCTTGCAAAAGAAAACAGTGACAATCAAGTAACAACATTCAGCAATGTTAGATAAGACATAAAAGATTACAACAAGAGTGAATACTTTTTTAACAAACATGGAAAAAGTGTGGTTTGAGATTACATAAGATGAGTAAAAAATATATATTTTGGTTAGACACCATGCTTGCATATATATATGATATTCATGTTTATTCCCGTGAATGGGAAAACTAAGGGTCAATCGTCAGATCACCTCGCGCCCACCGTCAGGTTACCAGAGCTATTGCAGTGTGTCGTGTATGCAAATATGCATAGGCGGTGGCTTCAGTTCAATATAACCGTTGCGCGAAATATTATGACGTCACAATAAGCCGTATGCCTTACCATCAATTTTCAATCCTAAAAGATTAAGCTAGGAGTTTAAGTATTTAATCTAACGACTGTTAGTTGTTTTAAGTTTATTGCGAAATAGTTTAGACGCACGGTAGCAAAGTTTCATAATAATGACAATGGCATTACGTTTCGCATTTGCAACCATATATGGCCATGTCGTTGTTGCTCTTTCCTCACTACAAGCCTACGCTGATTCAGATCAAATTTTCCAGGCGGAAGTTTTGGAACATGGCCAAACGTTTTAGTGACGACTTGAAAAAGTTCACGGATGGAATAAAGATTAATAATGGCATTCGTGCCTTCGTCGCTTTCGTTGACCACGTCCTGTTATACAAGGTTAACTTGATGGCCGGGATAATAAACATAGTGGGTGGGCAAAATGATTAACATCTTTAAACAGGGTTTGTACCCCATTTCCCTTTCCTCGCATGTTTGCCACACCATCGTACGCTTGACTACTGCAGTTCATTATATCCAGCTCGTAAGATTAAGGCCGATTTAATCGCGCTGGAGAGTGTAGACCAGTGATTCCCAACCGCGGCTCTTAGGGCCGCATGCGGCTCCCAGCTAGCCTTCTTGCGGCTCTCATTTGACCTTTGAAAATCCCCTAAAATATTACAAAAATCTGATTTTAATGATAAAAAAAATTACTAGTCGAAAATTACCCTTGCTTAGTTTGAAGGCTGGGAAAAGAGTTTTTACTTCATAGTTAAGATTAGAGGCAAAGAAAGTTGTGAAAAGACTGCTATTGTTACGTCACTGTTTTCTTAAAGCAGTGTGTTTTCATGAGTGTTTTCATGCGGCTCCATACGTATTCTAAAATTTGAAATTTGGCCCCGACACTAAAAAAGGTTGGGAACCACTGGTGTAGACGCATCCGTTGATTGGACCGCATGCAATCCAAGGAAAATCTCAATTGGACGAAAGTTCTCATCGACGTATCTAACCCAGATGGAAAACTGCTTCACCGTAGAATTATCGGTAGTCTCATCTGCTATAAAGCTATATTATTTTGCGTTGTTTACTATTTTTAAAAGACATACTTTGTCTTGCGCTTAGTTCATGGAGAAGTTCATTTTGAATATCGTGGCTCATCAATGCATGCGGAGATATCTGCGTTATAGGAGGCGTTCAACCAATTATTTTCCCTATCTCTCCAATGCAAATTGACCTCACAAAAACGACTGTCACTCAAAATCCTGACATAGAAAGTCTTAGATTTTTTCACAATATAAAATTGAAGCTTGGATCTGCAACCTAAACCCAAAACCCTACAAAATTTTGTTTAAAAATTTTGAGCCCATACCCCTTCGTACATCGGCACCTTTTTGTCCAACAAAACAGAGAAAATGCAAATTTTACACCTTTATTTCACTAAACTCTGCTCAACTCTTACAAAACTGCACAGCCTCAAGAGAAACACTGGCGCAAAGCTTAGGCCATGCTCTTAGCAACCGCGCATAGAAATGGCGCTCATCTCATTGTGACTCAGCAAAACACTCATTTAAATAGCATGACTCATGGAGGGTACCACTCGTCACATCCGCCCGTTCATAGAGGTCTTAATTGGTTATACGCCATCTTGGAAACGGTGACCGTTCCAGTTTGGTTTAGACTGTTCGGACTTACATGAAGGGGTCATTCTGTGAGACTGCTGTCAAAGTTTTAACAGTTTACTCGATCCGGTTCAAATTTTACAGCTCTTTTGTCGGAGAGTGGTCAAAACAGCAGATTTCATTCCAGCAACAGTGTCAATGGTGATGACCGAAATTGTTCGCACTCATTGGATCTCATTGGTTGATGTTCCACAAGTTCTGGAACCCTTTAACACTGTAAATTCAAAAGTTTTTACACAAAATTAGCTTACACAAGGTTGTTTTTGATCAGAAAATATCACCAAATATGTCACCTTTAACACTTGAACACCCGATTTGTTGTCTGTGACCACATCTTTGACCACAAGAACCAGTGCATTTGACCATTTCTCATCCGTACGGCCCTGTGAGATGAATGGATGCATGGGTGGGTGACCCGTCTCGCTTTTAACGGCCTGCTGGGCACACCCTGCTGGGCATGTCCTTATTAGCACCTAATAAAAAAACAAAGCATCACCAGTTCTGCTAATTAAAATTGTGCCCAGGAGATAAAATGGCAGAAATGGCCTTATATACAGCGTGCTCGCAACCAAACATTATTCGGTCACCGAAACACAGCCATGCCATTCGGAAAGAAGAAAAAACGCCACAGTTTTAGCAAAGGTGTCAATTGGCACATCGGTAAGTGGGCAAAAGACGTACCTGACAGTGTTCCAATAAAGTCAGAGGATGAGCCGGGATGCAGCACATCTGGGGGGCGATCAGATCAAAGGTCATCCATTAACCCAGAGGAGGAGCAGCAGAGCAGTCATTGGACAAGACCTGCTGGTATGCCGGAACTCGAGTGAGTTATAATCAAATGGTGAGACCTAATTGCGAGCCTCTCTTTTCAGTTTCCGATTTGGAAGATTTCCGAGATGACGATGGGGAGACGGTGATCGCTCAACATGTGCTCAGAACAACTCGAGACAGCGATGAGCTTGACAGGCTTGCTACTCGCGCAGCCGGTGGTAACTGCGCAGTCGTGACCGGCAACCGGGTGATGAATCTCAGCGCAGTGCAGTCACTGCTAAGGGCAGTTTTGGAGTCGCACTGGTCTGTTCGGCAAGCAACCTGCAAAGGAAGATTCAAATGGTCAGGCGAGCTTCGGGAAGGCTGCCACTCATTCCTGCAAATGCGCTGTGTACTCTGCAGATTCAAGAGTCTCCACTATCCGACTCACAAACCGCAAGCTGACGGCAGTTCAAAAGCAGGCCGTAAGCAAAACGCTGCCAATCTGCAATTGGCTTTTGGCATTCTGTACACTAGAATCAGCGTTACGGGCTGCAATCGTATTGCTTTCATGCCTGGATGTCCCGACCCCCACCCTTGCTGGGCTGGTGAAAGTATGCAGGAGTGCTGCAAAATTAGCGACCCAATCCAACCGCGCTCATTTGCATGTCCTAAGACAGAAGCTTAAAATGCGAAATGAGCGGTGTGGCAAGGGATTTTATGCTCCCGTGGATGTTGAAAGTGATTGCAGGTAGGGCAATGAGGTAACATCCACCTATACGTTTTTCTTTTGTCACTAACTTACTTTTGGACGTTCGCCAGATACAACTTTCGGCAAACTGGATCGAACCGCCGACCCGGCCAGGCAGCTACACAGGTCATCGGGATTGCCGCAGAAAACGTAACTCCCAAAAAAAAGGTGCTTGCTGTTTCGGCCTTCGTGAAGAAGTGGCGAAGTCGACGACATGCACTGCCTTCTAAACCAGACTACACGCTTGTCGATGAAAGCATACCTGCAGGTAAGATAGAAATTAAAAAATATAATAGCAAAAACTATTTGTGCATGCAATAGCAAAACTATTTGTGCAGGCAATTTAGAGTTCAACATCGGACATGACCTCGCAAATCAGCTTGCATCCGATGGCTTGACCCTACGTTACGTGACAACAGACAATGATTCAAAGCTGTACAAGGGATACCTGTCTGCAATCGAGCAAGACGAGCCACCTCTCAAACAGGATTGCATTGTGCATACGTTCAGGCAAGTCGACGACACAGTATTTTAGATTTGGTGTACAACCAAACCAAACTACAGTAGTGGAAGTTAACTCAAAAGTCTCACTGTTTCAGGTCGCTGGGCCGACGGGTGGAAAGGTGTAAATTTGAAAAGCTCTTTCCGACGGACACCAACCAGCTCCGGCGGGCCCGATCGAGGAAAAAATTGTCAGCAGAAACCCAAATAAGAATGTTGGCGGAATTTTGGGCGGCAAAGAAGTTTTTCCCCAACGATTTGTGTGGTTTCTCCAACTCCTTGATGCAAGCTGCATCGGCAGCAATTGGTTGCCTGCAGGGTGATCACACTGCCTGTCGAACACAATCCTTTGTGTGTCTCAGTCACTTGGATCAGGATGGTGACGACGTGCTGTACAAGCCTCGGACATGGTTCGGGGAGGAAGACCGCATGAGTCTCTGTTCTGAGGATGAGGAGAAGTGGTTAAACACAGTTAAAAGGTACCTTAATGAAAGAACCCTGAAAAAAATTCACAGGGGTTTTCTCAACAAACAAGTGTGAGAGTTTTAATTCAACGCTGAGTCACCTGCTGCCGAAGGGAAGGGAGTTTCGGTCAACCATCACAGGCCGGGCTCATGTGGCAGTTTCACGGCGAAACAGCAGAATTGGAACCTCCATTGTGGAAGACATTAAGAGCAGCAGGCATTGGTATCGAGCAGGGATCGCCAACAGTTGGCTGCCTTAAAAACCTGCAAAAAGAGCAGGACGTTAGAGCAAGTCGTCAAAAGACAGCACTTGATCGGCAGCGTCGAAAAGATCTTGTGTTTCACCGTTTTCGAATACATGAGCAGAAGCCCATTGCCGAGACCTATGTCACGAACAGTCAGGAGGATGGCTGAATAAAAAAACGTCAGGGGCTCGGGAAGAAGCATGGTTTATAGGGGCCATGCCCTTTACAATGTGACATTTCCTTGCAGCAATTTCTGGCGCAGTTCAATACTCTTGGCTCGAGACTGAGGTGCTCTGGGCGGACACAAAGTCTTTTGTGGCAAACATGGCTGACATCCATTTCGGGTGGAAGCTCGGCGGTCGATTCAGCAACCAGCAGCATATATGCCAGCCGATGTGCACCAAACCGCCTGCCCTGAAACTGAATGCGGCCATACCCGGAGTCGCTCTTACCACCTGACCACAACAAACAATCTCCAACTCGCTCAACTTTTTTAAATTTTAATTTATCTATAGCTTTATTCATCTGTGAAATGTAAATCGCTTTTGTTCTCCATGCACTTAATAAATCGTAGCACAATTTGACTCACTTACTTACTTACTTACTTACTTACTTACTTACTTACTTACTTACTTACTTACTTACTTACTTACTTACTCATTCCTGGCCTGAAACATTGCTTTTAACCACATTAGGCAGGATCCGGGTGAAAACCACCACTAGGTGGGGTTTTCTTAAAACAATTATTAAAGGTTTACTTCGATGTTCAAAGGTTAATGTTAAGTGCCAAGATGGCTGAATCCGGCTAAATCTCAGAATTTCACTCTTAGGATCTTCCCTAACCAGTGTCTTTTAATTGGTATTTTGATTAAAGTAGTTAAACATGAGCTTAGTTATAAGTGTAAGGAATCTCTTTACTCATTAACTGGGCCCCACTTGACTTTTACAAGCACTTGCTGCCACAAAATTCATTGTGGAATCTGAAAACTACACTGGTTTGCTGAAACCCGGCCAATTTAGCTAATTGTCTAATTAAAGGCAAATTAACGAATCTAAGGTGAACATTATTTTAGTAGTGTCCTAAATAAACTTAATCAAGCTCACTGGACCATAATTTGAGCACTTTAAGTGAAGAACAAACAACTTTGCTATTTTCCGTTTAGGAGGCGTTCAACCAATTATTTTCCCTATCTCTCCAATGCAAATTGACCTCACAAAAACGACTGTCACTCAAAATCCTGACATAGAAAGTCTTAGATTTTTTCACAATATAAAATTGAAGGTTGGATCTGCAACCTAAACCCAAAACCCTACAAAATTTTGTTTAAAAATTTTGAGCCCATACCCCTTCGTACATCGGCACCTTTTTGTCCAACAAAACAGAGAAAATGCAAATTTTACACCTTTATTTCACTAAACTCTGCTCAACTCTTACAAAACTGCACAGCCTCAAGAGAAACACTGGCGCAAAGCTTAGGCCATGCTCTTAGCAACCGCGCATAGAAATGGCGCTCATCTCATTGTGACTCAGCAAAACACTCATTTAAATAGCATGACTCATGGAGGGTACCACTCGTCACATCCGCCCGTTCATAGAGGTCTTAATTGGTTATACGCCATCTATACTTGCCTTCGAAAAGCCAAACACTGGCGACCGAGAAAAAGGATGCTGTCTAAAATGCCAAGAAGGGCCTTTCTATTTTTTTATTTTATTTTCGTTATGTCGTTGCCGTAAAACAGACACAACATCTTCGCCACCCCCGCTTTGGAGCTTATTCTTGCGACATTTCAGATAATGTTTGCCTGCATCGTGCACTTCCATTGCTTTCCTTTGATCAACTTGTTGAATTCGTGAATCTAAACTTTATCTTGGCCTTCTGGTATGGTTTTAACGACTGGACGAATTTTACCGGATTTAAACGCCCATGAACAAATTGAATATGTCGCTACCTCGTTCTCGCAAAGAAGCCACGGGAATTTTTCCTTCCAGGACATTTAAAACTTTCTTCCTCGTTTTCTTTAATTGACTTTCAGTTAAAAACACCAAAGAAGTGTAAATCTCACCTTGTGACGGAACACTGCATAACGTTGCCTCTCCTTTCGATTCGCTACGCTTTATAGGTGGAAAAACTGTGAATACTATATTTCTTCTGGATATTTCGAAAATATATTTCAACTGGTGGTAGGATATAAAATGTGTTTGGAATTTGGAAAATTTGGAATTTGTGCAAACGCTTTAGTTTATACGTAAACATTTGTTTGTAAACAATAGATATCAATCACGCCACCGAACATATTTACCTGCATTAATAAACTTTAACTAGCTTGTTTATGACCTAGATGTTGTGTATTAAGTTCGGGTGTTCCCAAGTCCCGTAAGTGCACTGTGATTATTTGTTTCTAGGCCTATAATCGCGATGACCTTGGTTAGCCTATTACAAACGACGGAAAACATTTTAGCGGGTAGATATGCAAAACACAACACAAATTACAGCGACGATTTAATGTGAGTTTAAACGCGCAGGGAAATTTTTTCGTGATATAAAACAGACATTCCGTCGAATTTACAACGTTACGCCGCAACGGCGGAAGTCGGCGCCCATGTGTGTATGATGTGTGTATGATAGACACATTCCTTCAATTTGGTGAAACCCATTAATCCGCTGGGTTCAGGCAATGTCCTTTAAGTGCCTTGACAAAGACACAATTATTAACCGA
Organism: Ciona savignyi; assembly: GCA_000149265.1. Classification (NCBI taxonomy): domain Eukaryota; kingdom Metazoa; phylum Chordata; class Ascidiacea; order Phlebobranchia; family Cionidae; genus Ciona; species Ciona savignyi. The sequence goes on along the minus strand of CH002416.1, from coordinate 186,336 downwards.
CTAGGCGACGACCACCTGCATCCTCTCGATTGAAAGGCGACGCACTTAAACGCCAGACTAACCGACCGGACAGATATATATTCATATATAGGGCACAGTCTAAATGTGTTTTTACAAAAGGTGTGGGTTAACGATTTTTAGTTGTATTTTATAATTGCATATTTTATATTTGGGAATCTCCTTATAGGTAAATTTAATTATTTTGATTGCCATTATGGTTATTTTGCTTGTTATTATTTTGCGTCACAGGTAAATTTGATGCTTTAAAATTTATTTTATAAATCTGCACTATTATTTTAATTTAAAATAAATACTCCTTGTGTCGATAAAAGATATAAAATTAAAAACACAAATGTCGGAAGCGTTGTTTAAACCTGGGCTAAATTGCATCTGTATTTATCGATATGGTTAATTAGGCAATTTGCGGTTACCATTGTTCCTTAAAGAAACCGGGTCAGTAATGTCATTCATAAAGGCTGTTTGACTGCAAATAATCTGGTTGGTCGCGGTCAGACATTTTGTACTGTTTTTCTTTGTTTTTTGTTTTATGTGTATGAATTAACAAGTGTGATCCCTGCTGTAACAATCCTTTTTGCTGTCAAGATTCGTTGTAACTCCATGGCGTCCATGGCAACCTTGATATAATCTTATTTAATAAGTGTCATTTTATCCAATTACATGGATGGTTGTGTCATTCGTATTCTGTCGGGTGAAGAAATTAATCATGTTAAACTTTATCTACAGTCACTTATGTGGTCTAGTTGTGAACACTTTTGCAGTGTGTTGTATAATATTTAATAGTTGCTAATGTTTTTATATCAAAACTGCAAACTACTGCGTTTGGGTAAAAACACAAACAACCTACAAACTAATAACTACTTACAATCTTTCGGCTAAAAAACTCATGTATACATTTTTATAAACTCAAAAAAAATTAAAAAATAATAGTATCAACCAACCAAACAGTAAATGGGATGAATAACACATTAGGTTACTCCGTATATAACCAAATCTAAAAATAAACAGAAAAACAGGGACTAAAGTTGCTGATGTATTTAGTCTTAAAAATAAATGTTAATGTACACACAGCTGTTTTTTCTGATTTTCTTTATTAACTTTTAGTATTTGCAAATAACAAAATACATGGATATTTGGAAATAACACAATACGTGTATAAATTAACAAGGATAGAGAATAAGTATATAGTAAGATTTTCAGAATATTTAATTTGGGTACAGACATAGTTTTGCTCAGGAACTTTATCATAAGCTTAAAACGCCTACCCGTTGCTGTTTTATCCAGCAATTGTCCAGGCACTTAATGGCCATTGCTCTAATTTAGAAGCATAAATTTGCCAAATAAATTAAATTTTTTATCTATTGCCTTAGTATAATGACCAATCAAAATCCAACATTATTAATACAAAATTACATTGCTATATCAAATTATTGGTTATTAAATGTTTAGTTGCATGAGTTTTGTAGTAACTAATCTCCTTTTGCAAACACCAACGAGATTGTTTCTTCTTGTTCTCGCACGTTCTGTATTCTCCAACAAACCCTAAAAGTTTTGAGGTTTGGACAACTCATCCGAGCCGCAGGAATTTGAAAAGTGCATTGATTTTACATAAATCATAAAATAAAATAACAATACTTCTCGATTTACAGTTTTATTGTACATACAGCATAAATAAAATAGCAGTACTTTTCAATTTACAGTTTTATTTCGTCTTGATTTCAACACTATCATATTTATTGTACAAACTCTTAATATTCCTTTAAAGTAGTTTACGTTTTAAGAATTAAAATACGCAAGTACATATAACAGCAATCAGTGCGATTATAATTATGAACGCACAATGAGCTTCTTTCTCCATTTTTTTAACAAATTGATTCGCCATTATTTCAATCATAAATGATCCTTTGTCATTTTTCCACGGAAATTTCCTAGATGGTTCATCCACCCCTAGGAATTTACACAGAGGACCCCAACCTTCAGACAATTGGTAAACCAGCAATAAGTCCTTGGGTGCGTTCTAAGAACATATGTGTTAGGGAATTTTCCATAAAATCACGAAAATAATTTTGTAAGGTATTAATTATACGTAAGAGTACAAAGTAAAGAATAACTCAGAATACCTGCAACAAATAATCATTGTGGAATCTGTACTTTTTAAGTGCAACGGTCTCATTTATATAGAAGTTGGACCACGGATAACTTGCGCAAATTCCAAATCCAATTGAACCTAATAAAGTCTATGATTAAAACTCGGCGTTTTCAACGCTCCCCTAGATTACCAATTAAAACAGGTAACTAAGATCCCGACTAAATGTAAACCCTGTATACACTAGAGAGTGTAAATAATATAATAAGGGAATTAAAAAATAATAAACTAAAAAAAGTGTGAACCACTTTTCTACAAGCAGAAACGAATGGGTTCCCGAGTTAGTAATCCAAACTTGATATCCATTTCTTAATGCAGTATTGCCGTTGGTGAACAAAAAAATAACAACAATGAAATTGTTGAGTGGCTATCTGTTTAATAACTGCGTCAAAGGCGCATTATAATAAATGTTTTTTTTATTCTATATTTTCCACTTTTATTAAAAAGAAAATTGTCCTTTCCAGTTCTAACAACGAAAAACAAAGACTATTGTCAACAAAGTGGCTAAACTCCAAAAACTTGCGGCGGCTCTTATATATTTTAAGGTCTATAGCGTTAGTGTTCCCGGCGTGATTTACCAAAAATATAACATTCCATTTCTAATATATATTAGTTAATACCTCTAAAAAGTTCATATCATTTGTTTGTTTTATTCTTATTAGGCTATTGTGGAGCATTAAAGCTGTAGACTAATCACTGGTTTGAGTACACATAAATGTTGGGGGATTTCCGGAAAAAGGTTTATGGTGGTTATGGAGTATCCGAACCGAATGATTTACCAACAACAAGAATCCAAATAGTTTTCTGTCATACCCAAATTGCTAATTTATGGTCATCGACAGCGAAAAAGAATACAAAACGCAGTCATACAGATTAGTCTGCTGGTTTAGTGCGTCGCCTTTCGGACGAAGGGTTGCAGGTACGAAACTGGTCGCTAGACAGTCATTTGTGTACTTAGACAGGGTACTTTACGGACATTGCGTGAACCCAGCGGAATAATGGGTCCTACAAACTTAAAGGAATGTGTAAATCATGCCCAACACACTGCAATAGCTCCGGTAACTCGTCGATGGGCATGAGGTAATCTGATGATTGCCTGTGTGTTAATCCCCTTGGTTTTCCCAATCACGGGAATAAATATCAAAATATTCTATGCTTATCCCAACCTATATGAATGGCTAGTAGGGAAGTTATAAACACATTCCTTTGTAAGTCAATTGAATGCCAAGTCGACCAAGCAATATGACGGTTACCTCGCCTGAATTGAATAGGATGCGATATTTATGTATGAGATCTGTGAATGGAAAACGTGGAAAAAATATGAAACCGGCAATTGGCAGATAACTTCGCACCCATCTTTAGCGTACTGACCAATATGAACTTACTTGTGTATTTTCTAAACTTTGTGTATCGCCATCCAGTCACAGAAAAAGTTTGAACAATTTTCAACCAAGTTTTCTCATTTATAACTTTAAAGAATCCCTTTACACTTTTGATCCACGAGTTTTCATCTCTAATAGTCAATATTATCTGTCGAAACAATTCACATTTTATATTTTTACAGTTTATATCAAAAGTGTTTTATCTCTTTCCGTCCCAACTCGCCATATATGGCGAGTTGGTGGGAAAACATGGTATCCCGCCTGTACATAAATGGATGCAAATCTAAAAAACGATTTCTCGATCAAGGAAACCCTATATTTTATTCTCTGTAATTTTCGTGGAGAAATATTAAAAATGCGAGGAGTGATAGCCTTTCTTTTTCAAGGCTTCGCCTCTTATTTCTATCGATTTTACACGAATTTACAAGTGACTAACTCAGCCAATAGGAGTCGCGTTAACTTGCGGAGAAGCTCTTTTTGTCAAGCAAGTCTTTCTTTACATTCTCTGTGAATTTCGTGCCGTTGGAAAAAAAGGAGAGCGTTGGTGACGTTTTCGCAGCAGGCGTTTATGCTTCGTGTTCACCAAAGCATGAATCCAGCTGGGCCTGCTGAGCGCACGATAAAGAAAAAGGCGGCGAGACTAGCTAGTTCGGTGTGCCCTGCTTTGAAGAATATTGGATATAGTATTTGTGTTTGTTTGCTTTTGTATGCCCTTTTTACACTTCCTTCACTGTTCTTATTTATACTTTTTACTATTTTAGTTCTACAAAACTAAAAACTTCAATGCGTTTTGGTTCAATTTTTCATAATATAGTTAGAATAAAGGAAAATTTCAATTAGGAATAGTAAAAAACTACTGAAGATACAAATACAGTTCAAATTTTCCTGAGTACAAAAACTATTAGACAATCTACATTCCAATTTTCATATCATTTGGGCATACCAATAATTAGTGAGTATTTCGTTTGTCAGTGCACCTCAAAATTTTCAAAGTCGAGCAGAATTTTCTTTACATAAAAAGTGGTGTTCACTAAAGTTTACATAATATATTCTTTATTGGAGGTAGATTCTAGGTGTGCGGTTTGTTTAAAAGAGGGATAAATTATCTTTCCAACCATACTAAATATTAAAACATAGCATATATTTGAGAAAAACTGTGCTAATTTGAAAATGACCAAAAATTGTAAAAAACACTGCGGGACAGCATGTTTAAATTAATGCATTTGGCCGGGAGTGAAAGAGATTCTATGGTGCACAATCTCAATACAAACTGTAAATTAAGTGTCAACCATCACTATTTGTAAAACATATTGACTGTACACTATTTCTTTATGCAAGCATAGTCCATAATCCAAATTGATATATTTAAAAAAAATGTGTCTATAGTTTGTTATAGCAAACGGAAAGGGTTAGGATTCTAAGTAAACAAAACAAATCTATTTTTAGTTAATAAAACACAATTTGATGTAACTTTTATTCTCCATCATTCTAAATGAATATATTACAATTTAAATTTTATTTCTTTACAATTTAAATGTGTGATTTTATCCAGTCTTGAGATATCGGGCAAATAATATATGAGCTGAGAATTCACATCATACTTGTTTCTTTTTTGTATGCTTGGGCCTGTCGGGAATTTTAGGAAAGTATAGCCAAAGTTTATCTTTGCACAACTTTATTCATATTTTTTTAAATCTTTAAAATATAAAGTAAACCCGTTAAATCGTTAGTGGTATGCCAGAATCAAGCTGAATTCTTGGGAAAGAAATCAAATTCCTTCGGGAAATTTCTCTGAATTTCTCCTAAAATATTGTCCGACCGAATAGACTGGTGGCTTAGTGCGTTGCTTATAAGCTGAATCTTGCTATATTTCCGGTGCAATATCTCCAGAAACCCGAAGATGGGCATGAGTTAATTTGTCGATGACCCGTATGTTAACGTTTTGCCATTAAATGAATATCCTATTATATCGTATTTTGGATGCTACCAACGTAATTCATGCTATCTAACATTTTTTTAAAGAGATTTAATGGCGCCACTTGACAGTGTCTGATTAAAATTGCATGCCTGTTAAAGTCATGATTCATAGAACAATCTTAATTTTAAGGGTATTTTCGTTTTGGGTAATGTTCTGTCCCCAGTTTAATATATACGTCATCGCATGTATCACCAATTGAACCGCATGATATGTGATGCATGCGATACGTGGTCAGTCCTCGATTTGCAATCATTTTTCAAGTTAGTTCTGTAGTTAATGGCACCTTGTTTTCTATAAGTTTTGGACTTCTGTAGTCCACAAAGGTTTCAAAGGCACACATTTTAGGTGGATAATTTTGGTTTTGAATTATTTTCCATTTATAATTTTTTCCGTTAGGCAAACGACGCTGCCGAAACCGGTACATTCCACAACATCTGATAAAAATCAAAGCATCTGGTCAAGTTCTTTGCTCCAAAAAAAAACAAATTCCTGAAACAATTTCCTGGTTAGTATTTAACCCAAAGCAAATTATCCTGTATTTAGGATTCAAAATATTTCGTTTTGCATATCTATACATCATGGTATCTCAATATATATACGCCCATCTGATTGATGTCGTAACGACGTGGCCTGTTCCACGAAAAAAAAGTTTCACGAAAAAAAGAACTAACACAATTTCTATGTAAAAACCTGAGGAAATTTATATGTTTAAAAGTAATCATTATTGTCTCCTTTTGTTATCGAAGCAAACACATATTAATTTTACTCTGTTTTTTTTTTTTCTTCGTAACGCTGGTGACAGGCATGTTCAGTCGACAGAATATGAAAGTGAGGGATGAAGCACGGGCGACACACGGGATTCCCGAACGGAGAGCCAAGGTTGAACATCACGCACTCCGCATAATGATATTGTAAATGGGATGTTTATGTGCAAACAAACTTTTAGCGAGTCCCCTTTTTGTCTTTTTATAAAAAATCTGTACATTTTTGGAAAGCCAAGTTACTGCACCGTTCGTTACAGTAGTTTTTTGGTTCGTTGATTGTTTAATGTTTATGGTTGGTTGATTTTGGTAATATTTTATTTCTATGATTTGTCCTTGGCGATTTTACGTTTTTGATTTATATAACCAGCTTTTCGAGTTCGGCTGCGAGGAAGCAGCAGTTTATTTTAGCGATCAAGGAATTAACGGGCGCGCATTGTTAAGGTATGTTTTTTGTTCTATAGTTTTTCATTTTTCATTGAATAGCGTCTTACATACATTTATGTTTATTTTAGTTACCGCTGAATACCAAATAAAGGAATTGAAAAGAGCGCGCCATCTTTACTGCGTGTTGACGTAACATATATATTAAATTTGGATTGATAATCCATTAGTTTCTGCCTGCAGAAACAAACGTTATGCACTTGGTATGAGATATATCCGTAATAAGGTCGCCAGGGAACCCGATCGTTTTTGCATGCAGAAAAATTTAGCGTACACTCAACAGGATTTTTATAAATAGTGACGGTTCACACTCGGTTGACACTCATCAGTTTCCTTCCTGTTCTTGAATGAAAACTTAAGGCCTCTCGACATGGTGGCAATTTTAGATTACTGAAACCTAAATATCTGCCGTTTTCAGTAGTTATACATACTATATCATTTCACCGGTGTGTAAAAACTCTAAAATACCATTCTTACCATTAAAGACCGCATTTATCCTACTCTACCACATAGTTTGCTTAAATCATGTAATGAAATAATTCATATTTAATGTTATTCTGTGTATCAGGAAGTAGTCAGCCCAAATCGCTTATTCATTCTGCTTTTATACGATATATGAACCCATGAAGCGAGTGGCTAAGTATTCTACCTCTGTGACATTAAACAGGAAAAATATATTGTGGTGGAAATGCAGGAAATCATTATACTTATTAATTGTTATACCACAATTTGGCTGCATTTATTTTACTATGCATTTAACAATGTATCTTTAGCTGCTTTTAACACATATGAAGCGCCAGTTAAATTCCTCGCAAATGGTGAAAACCACTTTGTACTGGGAACGGTAGCGCCTATCCTTTTGCATGCATTTACAAAATTTCGTTTCTGATTTCGTTTCTAAAAGCCGATTTTCGTTTCTAATTTGCGATTTTTGTTTCTGGAAACAAAATTTTTTTTTAGAAACATAAATTTTGTTTCTTTATTTCGTTTCTACCACTAGATGATGACGGTGAGCACAAAATGCGATACCTCGGAAAATTTATTTCTGAAAACAAAATAATCGTTTCTAAAAAAACTCTTGGTTAAAATAAATATACCGGTCAATGAAAAGAAGTTAAATACAGCTTAAGCACATGCACAATACTGTATTTGTTATATTCATTTAAAAATAAATAATGTATAAGCCTACCATATTGAAAATAACACACTGATTAGTATTTTTCAAGGGCGGTAAAAGAAACAAATGGCATTATAGAGTGATTTAAATGTATACAATCGATAAATAGGAATACAATTACCCATAAATATTAAATAATTTAGATTAAGTTTAGAGATAAGTGACAGGTAAATATAAATGAACAAACTGTCGTAAAATAACATAAAAACGAATTTTTTTTTGTTATCGCTCCTAGAAACAAAATTTTCGTTTCTAGAAACGAAATTTTCGTTTCTCGGCTAAAATTTTCGTTTCTAGAAACAAAAATTTTGTTTCCTAAAGGAATTTAGGGTTAGCATTTCCCAAAGTTCTATGATTATATGATTAGTTTAGCTGACGCAATATCACACTAATTTCGACTAAAAGAATTGCGTGTTCAGTTAATAAATGTAGTTGGATATTTCAAACTAAGATAATGTATTTGTTCTGTTTATTTAAATGAAACATAAATGCATAAACATACAACATTGAAAATACTACACTGGTTAGTAATTTTACGGGCGGTAATAGAAACAAACGGGATTGAAGAGTGATTTAAATGTGTTCAACCGATAAACATTAAAACAACTAGCCATAAATAATGATTTTATTTAGATTAACATAAGAGAGAAGTGTCAGGTAAATATTAATAAACAAAATATCGCAAAAATAACATAAAAACGAAAATTTTCATTATCGCTTCTAGAAACAAAATTTTCGTTTCTGGAAACGAAATTTTCGTTTCTCGGATAACATTTTCGTTTCTGTAAACAAAAATTGTGTTTCGTAAATGAATTTAGGGTTTTTATTTTCCTAAGTTCTATGATTATATGATTCGTTTAGCTGACGCAATACCACACTAATTTCGAGTAAAAGAATTGCGTGTCCAGTTAATAAATGTAGTTGGACCTTTTATGCTAAGATATTGTTTTTTTTTAACAATTTATTAAAAATTAAGGTATAAACCCACAGCACTGAAAATAGCACACTGGTTAGTACTTTTCACGGGCGGCAATAGAAACAAACGGGACTAAAGAGTGATTTAAATGTGTGCAACCGATAAAAATTAAAACAACTAGCCATAAATAAAGATTTTATTTAGATTAACATAAGAGAAAAGTGTCAGGTATACATTAATAAACAAAATTCCGCAAAACTAACATAAAAACGAAAATTTTCGTTATCGCTCCTAGAAACAAAATTTTCGTTTCTGGAAACGAAATTTTCGTTTCTCGGCTAAAATTTTCGTTTCTAAAAACAAAAATTTTGTTTCCTTAAGGAATTTAGGGTTAGCATTTCCCAAAGTTCTATGATTATATGATTCGTTAAGCTGACGCAATACCACAACAATTTCGAGTGAAAGAGATTGCGTGTCCAGTTAATAAATGTAGTTGGACCTTTTATGCTAAGATATTGTTTTTTTTTAACAATTTATTAAAAATTAAGGTATAAACCCACAGCACTGAAAATACTACACTGGTTAGTACTTTTCACGGGCGGCAATAGAAACAAACGGGATTAAAGAGTGATTTAAATGTGTGCAACCGATAAAAATTAAAACAACTAGCCATAAATAAAGATTTTATTTAGATTAACATAAGAGAAAAGTGTCAGGTATATATTAATAAACAAAATATCGCAAAAATAAAATAAAAACGAAAATTTTCGTTATCGCTCCTAGAAACAATATTTTCGTTTCTGGAAACGAAATTTTTGTTTCTCGGCTAAAATTTTCGTTTCTGGAAACAAAATTTTCGTTTCTAGAAACAAAAATTGTGTTTCTTAAGTGAATTTTGGGTTAACACTTTTCCAAGTTTTATGATTATATGAGTAATTTAGCTGACGCAATACCCCAACAATTTCGGTTGAAAAAGATTGCGTGTGCAGTTAATAAATGTAGTTGAACCTTTTATACTAAGATAATGTATTTGATCCATTTATTTAAAAAATATTAAATAGCGTTTTATTTATATGAATTTAGTTAGGACGGGCATAGATCCAATTACGCATTAAGCAGCGGTGATCTGATTAATTATTTCGAAGAACAAATTCTTGTAAACAACAATAAATCAGGGATCTTTTAAATGTGGAACTTTTAGTTGCGCGACATGCGTGTGGTGTGCACACCGAAGTTTAGAAACAAGGTTTACTTTTTGGCTTGAATTGTTAGAGACCTCACGATTTATATTAAAGAAATAACAGTTTATTCTCCGTTATTATTATCGTGAGCTGACCGCGTTCGCACGAGTCCTTAAAAAGATAAGCGCGTCTCCTACTGGTGCACCAGGGCCAAAAATCTTTACATAAACGCTTAGGCCACAATTGCTTAATGTACTTAAAGAAAAAGGTTAGCTTTTCCAACTCTCACATACCACAACAATTTCGAGTCAAAGATATTGCGCGTGCAGTTAATAAATGTGGTTGGGCCTTGTTATACTAAGATTTTTTTTTTATTTAAATAAATACTAAATGTATTAACCTACAATATTGTAAATAACACATTGATTAGAACTTTTCACGGGCGGTAATAGAAAGAAATGTATTTAAAGAGTGATATAAATGTGTGCAACCGATCAACATTAAAACAGCTAGTCATAAAAATGAGTTTAGCTTAGATTGACATTAAATTTGTTCTCAAAAAATAAACCTTATTCTTGTTTGGTTTTCAAACGCGCGCCATTCACGCACCCACACCACGTCAAATTATCAATATGTTCGGTTTGGGTTGAAATGAAACAGCTTGGATATACCTGAATCGACGATTTGTTATAGTAAGTACATGAAAATAGGTAGATGGATGGATAACACATTTATAAATTTGCTCCCAAAAAATAAACCTTATAGCTTGTTTGGTTTTTAAACGCGCGCCACAAACGCACCCACACTATACGTCAAATTATCAATATGTTCGGTTTGGGTTGACATGAAACAGCTTGGATATACCTAAATCGACGATTTATTGTAGTAAGTACATGAAAATTGGTAGATAGGTTGATAACACAATTATAAATTCACTCCCAAAAATAAACCTTATATCTTGTTTGGTTTTCAAACGCACGCCATGAACGCACCAACACTATACGTCAAATTATCAATATGTTCGGTTTGGGTTGAAATGAAACAGCTTGGATATAGCTAAATATACGATTTGTTATAGTAAGTACTTAGAAATAGGTAGATGGGTGAATAACACATTTATAAACTTGCTCCCAAAAAATAAACCTTATATCTCGTTTGGTTTTCAAACGCGCGCCATTCACTCACCCACACTACGTCAAATTATCAATATGTTCGCTTTGGGTTGAAATGAAACAGCTTGGATATAGCTAAATCGACGATTTGTTATAGTAAGTACATGAAAATTGGTAGATGAGTGGATAACACATTTATAAATTTGCTCCCAAAAAATAAACCTTATATCTTTTTTGGTTTTCAAACGCGCGCCATGAACGCACCCACACTATACGTCAAATTATCAATATGTTCGCTTTGGGTTAACATGAAACAGCTTTGATATACCTAAATCGACGATTTATTGTAGTTAGTAGATGAAAATTGGTAGATGGGTAGATTACATACTCGTAAATTTGCTCACAAAATATAAACCTTATATCTCGTTTGGTTTTTAAACGCGCGCCACAAACGCACCTACACTACGTCAAATTATCAATATGTTCGCTTTGGATTGAAATGAAACAGCTTGGACACACCTAAATCGACGATTTGTTATAGTGAGTACATAAAAATCGGTAGATGGGTAAATAACACATTTATAAATTTGGTCCCAAAAAATAAACCTTATATCTTGTTTGGTTTTCAAACGCGCGCCATGAACGCACCCACACCACGTCAAATTATCAATATGTTCGCTTTGGGTTGACATGAAACAGCTTGGATATACCTAAATCGACGATTTTTTATAGTTAGTACATGAAAATTGGTAAATGGGTAGATTACATACTCGTAAATTTGCTCACAAAATATAAACCCTATATCTGGATTGG
>CH002416.1:158836-169432 GCA_000149265.1 Ciona savignyi | reverse complement strand
TATATCTACCTGAAAATCTCTCTAATGTTATTCTAAATTAAAATCATTATTTATGACGAGTTTTTTTAATGTTTATCGGTTACACGAATTTAAATCACTCTTTTAACCCCGTTTGTTTCTATTACCGCCCGTAAAAAGTACTAATCAGTGTATTATTTTTAATATTGTGGGTTCATACATTTATGTTTCATTTAAATGAATACAACAAATACATTATCTTATTTTAAAAGGTCCAACTACATTTATTAACTGCACATGCAATCATTTTCACTCGAAATTGTTGATATTGTGTCAGCTTAACGAATTATGTAATCATAGAACTTGGGAAATAATAATCCTAAACTCATTTAAGAAACACAATTTTCGTTTCTAAGAAACGAAAATTTTACCCGAGAAACGAAAATTTTGTTTCCAGAAACGATAACGAAAAGTTGTTATGTTAGTATTATGACAGTAAAATGTGATATCGCATGCTTCGTGGTTTAAGAGTTTTAAATCTTTCTAAGAGGTGAATCGGTCAAAACATGGGCAAGTACAATTTGTCTTCAAAACTTTGAGGACAAATTAAGTAACCGCTTTCTGCTATAGAATATTTAGCTTATGTGCTACTCGATGACGCACGTGAATAATAAACATATGATCACAAACTGAGCACCATATTTGTAATTTTGTGTAGCAAACAAAAAAAATCTTTCTGTTGTGGGGATTACACAAGTAATAATGTAACTCCATTATGAGTCATTATTCACACCACTATTGGCAGGTGATTATACTGATAACTCGAGTTTAATTATGACATCATAATAACGCGCGACAAAGCTGATTTCTCACGCCGCCAATGTTCTGCATGACGTCACTGTGACGTTTTACCAATTTTAACTAGGCTGGTTCATGTGAATAAAACAAATATTCCCCGGGTTAAGTATCGAAACCAACATGGGCCGGTCCATAACTACGAATCTGTCGCGCTAACCATTCGGCCAGACACCGTTATTGCATTAAAAGAAGTTATATGGTTATTTTACTGTTTGACCTCTAGTGCCACCTAACTTCTAAAAAAATTATCTAATACATTTTTTTTCAGAAACGAAACTTTCGTTTCTGCCTTTTCGCTTTGGAAAAATTTCGTTTCTCACCGTTACATAGGGGGTGGAACCACAGAATCGTTTGAAACAGACCAGCACTCACTGTATACGCACCGTTTAATAGTACGCGAAATGCAATAAGGTATTTTTGTTTATTCGTCCAAAGTTTTCCCACCTTTGCATGAGGAAAAGCTCGGTGGATTTCCTCCCAGAAATATGCGGCTGGAGCATCGGAAACCCCGTCAACATCCTTCAACATTCGCCGGAAATCTTCCACTTCTCCCCCGGACTCCATTATCCTCAGCCACTCTTCCCCAATTAAGTGAATATGATCGAACCAGTGGTAAACATCATAGCCGAGTATTTTAAGGGCAACAACCATTGATGTTGTTCCTGTTTTCGGGTAACTCGCCAGAATCACACGCATGTCTTACTACTGCTAATATCTTGCTTTGTATCTTAGATTGGATAAAAAGTTTTAAAACTTGGTTAAATATTTTTTCTTATTTAAATAAAACAGTTAACTAAACCGGCTTTTAATTGTGTGTTAGGTCTATTTTGACATATGTGTCCAAAATTATCTAGATTAACTCTTCTACTTGTACGGTTTATCCCTTTTTTTTCATATCACGTAACATAGACTGGTTTAAGTGGGGATTAAGGACACATAAAAAATCTAACTATCTGCTTGATGACTTTCGCTCGACAAATATTAACTTATTACCTACCTGCAAGTAAGTTACCATGTATAATATGGTCGGTTTAGTCACACATACAAAGTTTTGCTAAATAGGCAAGCCAGCTTCCTCTTGATAGCCCTGCCGTATCCTGTATTGTCCCTATCCTAAACCTTATGAACATGGTTTTTATACCGTTTGTTTCTACAGAAAAATACATGTAATATGTTACATAGTTAACAATCAAAACCTATTATTCGTGTTCTGTAAAATACGCGTAATCGTGTTGGTTAGCAATAATAGCACTATCACAAGAGCGTTAACCCCCTGTCAACCAGTGTAATGGATTGGTTGATGTAATGTTTTGTGGGGTTACGTCTTAATTTCATAGCTTATTGTTTGGCACTAAAACTGTCCTGACGATTCCCCAGCTAACTGTATTAAGCAGCGATGGCTCTCGCAATCCGACAACGTCAACGGAAGGTTTTTATTCTTGATTAATTTTCACACAGCAAAATACACAGTTTATCTAATTCCTGCCAGGACATAACCAATGCCTCCAAAGAAAGCCTTAGATTATCTAGTTCCTTACTTTAAAGCCAGGTTTCAATACTGTAGAAACACACGTACCAAAACAACCAATCGAGCACCGCACCATATGGTATTATGACAGGAACAAAAGTTAGGAAACATCGAGTCTGATGCACTTCTGCCTGTGTCCTGCCGAATCTAAGTTTTTGTTGTTATTTACTTGTATATGTGTTTTATATTTTATTTTAAAAAACTTGTTCCGGCAGTGGGCTTCACTGCGAATTGTCGCGAAACTACATCAGCGAACTGCGAATAGTACGGTCGTGTGGCCAAATGGTTAACGCGACCGATACATATACCGACTCTTATACAAAAAAAAACGGTCCTAGTGACGAGCCCATCTTGGGTTCGAAACTTGGCTCGGTAAAAAAAAAAAAAATTAAAAAAAAAAAAAAAAAAAAAAAAAAAAGAACTGCGAATATACACAGTTTGCGTTTCGCTAGTTCGGTCCGCTTTGGAAATCAGTTTCTTCTTAAAATGAAAGCTGCTGATTTTCGTCTAGAACTCTGTTCTTCCGCAAATAACCCTTTGTTTTCACAGGTTATGGCCTGGACAACAACCGTTTAACGCAGGGGTTCTGAATCGGTGGACCATAGGAGCATTTGGAGAGGGGCCATAGCGCTATTTGGTTAATTATGAAGTTGGTAAAAATTTTAGTTTCATTCGTTAGATAATTTAATAGTACACTTATGTGTCTCTAGTTTTGATTAAAGCTGAAATGAAAGAAGATGGTATGGCGTTTCCTCCACATTATAACATAAACAACACTCTCTTTAAAGGCATCAGCGAACTATTTAATATTTAGAAAATCAAAGAAATTCTTAGCCTACTGGTATTTGGCAATTATGGCCCTTTTGTCTTATAATTTAAAGTATCTGCATTGTCTTAGAGAGCCTACTTCGTAATTTTAAAAAGTGAGCCACGGAATGTTTTCAAAACAAAAGTGGTATAAAAAGGTTGAAAACCCCTGGTTTAACGCAACAGCACATGATCGGGAATAGAAGCAAAATTAACTAGTTACAAATATGTCATAATTGATTGACCTACCGCATTCTGCATTTTCCTCATAGCTTAATGCGTTTAAAAATGATTTGCTTATTTTGATAAATGACGTCACGTTATCGCGGATTCTTAAATGTTGCGTCACGTGATGTAAATTGTCAGTACTCCCACAAAGTTTAAAGCCATTTTTGTTTGCGTGCTGGGTTTAAGTACGTGATGGTTAAATGTAAAGCATGTTCAATTCCAGGCCATGAGGTTCAGTCTTTATTGTTTTA
Source organism: Ciona savignyi (assembly GCA_000149265.1). NCBI lineage: Eukaryota > Metazoa > Chordata > Ascidiacea > Phlebobranchia > Cionidae > Ciona > Ciona savignyi. The sequence goes on along the minus strand of CH002416.1, from coordinate 165,802 downwards.
ATCCCCTGGTTTCAATGTCGTGTGGGTTTAATTCCGTACAGATTTGGTAGATTAAATTAAAATGAAATGTTCGTAGTGTGTTGTCATACAAGAAATCATCAGATTTCTTCACGACCATCTGTTTTCGGTGCTTTTGCAAGGCATTTGACTATAAGGAAAATACACGGAGACATCCGAATATAAATCAGCGTCTAATCTTAATCTGCATTTTTTGCTAAAAGCGGATTATTTAACCATGCTCTATGATAAAACGAAAACGGGCTTAGTAAATTAATTGACATTGCCACTGATGGAAGTAAACAGGTAATTATTAAGACAACTTTCACCACTAGGACAGCTACCTTGACTAAATGGACAACTAGCAGCAAGCCAACTGGCATCCACACAGCTAGCACATATACTATAGTAGAGTTGGAACATAAGCTGATGTCAGATTCATTGCTGTAAGTGATCATCCCAACCGTCAGATCAAAGGTATCAGACCAAATGTTGTTACATCGCCTCTTTTGCTAAACATGAATACAAAAATGATTTGGTAACTGACGAGCCCATCAGTTTATGCTTGCAAAAGAAAACAGTGACAATCAAGTAACAACATTCAGCAATGTTAGATAAGACATAAAAGATTCCAACAGGAGTATATACTTTTTTAATAAACATGAAAAAAATGTGGTTTTAGATTACATAATATGAGTAAAAAATATATCTATTTTGGTTAGGGACCATGCTTGCATATATATGATATTGATATTCATGTTTATTCCCGTGAATGGGAAAACCAAGGGTCAATCGTCAGATCACCTCGCGCCCACCGTCGGGTTACCAGAGCTATTGTAGTGTGTTGTGTATGCAACTATGCATAGGCGGTGGCTTCAGTAAAATGTAACGTTGCGCGAAATATTATGACGTCACAATAGGCCGTATGCCTTACTATCATTTTACAATCCTAAAAGATTAAGCCAGGAGTTTAAGTATTTAATCTAACTACTTTCCCCGCTGGAAAATTGCATGCTCGTTTAATACTCAGCGCAGCGTCAACAATACAGACAGAATATTCCAAATATTTTTATGTCTGCTGATCTGCCCTGGACTGTCAGTTGTTTTAAATTTATTGCGAAACAGTTTAGACGCACGGTAGCAAAGTTTCATCATAATGACAATGGCAATATGTTTCGCATTTGCAACCATATATGGCCATGCCGTTGTTGCTCTTTCCTCACTACAAGACTACGCTGATTCAGATCAAAGGTTAGTTAGTAAATGTTCATCTGTCTGTATCAGTTTCCAGTCGGAAGTTTTGGAACATGGCCAAACGTTTTGGCGACGACTTGAAAAAGTTCAAGATGGAATAAAGATTATTAATGGCGTTCATGCCTTCGTCGCTTTCGTTGACCACGTCCTGTAACACAAGGTTAACTTGATGGCCGATATAATAAACATAGTGAGTGGGCAAAAGGATTAACATTTTTAAACAGAGTTTGTACCCCATTTCCCTTTCCTCGCATGTTTGCTACACCATCGTACGATTGACTATACTGCAGTTCATTATATCCAGCCCGTAAGATTGAAGGGCCGATTTGATCGCGCTGGAGAGTGTAGACGCATTCGTTGATTGGACCACATGCAATCCACGGAAAATGTCATTTGGACGAAAGTTCTCATCGACGTATCTAACACAGATGGAAAACTGCTCCACCGTACAATTATCGGTGTCTCATCTGCTATAAAGCTATATTATTTTGCGTTGTTCACTTTTTAAAAGACAAAATTTGTCTTGCGCTGAGTTGGAGAAGTTCATTTTGAATATCGTGGCTGCTCACGATTAATGCATGCGGAGATATCTGCGTTATACTTGCCGATCAATTTAACGATGCGCAGCAAGTTTGAATTTTCCTCCGTGTGCCTTCGAAAAGCCAAACCCTGGCGACCGAGAAAAAGGATGCTATCTAAAATACCAAGAAGGGCGTTTCTATTTATTTTCGTTATGTCGTTGCCGTAAAACAGACACAACATCTTCGCCACCCCCGCTTTGGAGCTTATTCTTGCGACATTTCAGATAATGTTTGCCTGAATCGTGCACTTCCATTGCTTTCCTTTGATCAACTTGTTGAATCCGTGAATCTAAACTTTATCTTGGCCTTCCAGTATAAAATCCGGTAAAATTCCCGTGAACAAATTGAATATGTCGCTACCTCGTTCTCGCAAAGAAGGCACGGGAATTTTTCCTTCCAGGACATTTAAAACTTTCTTCCTCGTTTTCTTTAATTGACTTTCAGTTAAAAACACCAAAGAAGTGAAACTCTCACCTTGGGACGAAACACTGCATAATGTTGCCTCTCCTTTCGATTCGCTTTAAAGGTGGAGAAAAAAAACTGTTAATACTATATTTCTTCTGGTTATTTCGGAAATATATTTCAACTGGTGGTAGGATATAAAATGTGTTTGGAATTTAAAAGAAATTGGAATTTGTGCAAACGCTTTAGTTTATACGTAAACATTTGTTTGTAAACAATGGATATCAATTACGCAAACGAACATATTTACCTGCATCAACAAACTTTCACTAGCTTGTTTATGATCTAGATGGTGTGTATTAAGTTCGGGTATTCCCAAGTCCCGTAAGTGCACTGTGATTATTTGTTTCTAGGCCTACAAACGCGATGACCTTGGTTAGCCTATTACAAACGAAGGAAAACATTTCAGCGGTAGATATGCAAAAAACACAATACAAATTACAGCGACGATTTAATGTGAGTTTAAACGCGCATGGATTTTTTTGCGTGATATATAACAGACACTGAGTCGAATTTACAACGTTGCGCCGCAATGGCGGAAGTCGGCGCCCATGTGTGTATGATAGACACATTCCTTCAATTTGGTAAAATCGATTAATCCGCTGGGTTCAGGCAATTTCCTCAAAGTGCCTTGACAAGGACACAACCGACTAGGCGGCGACCAGTTACGCACTAGCAACCTCTTGATTAAAAGGCAACGCACTTAAACGCCAGACTAACCGACGGACAGATATATATTCATATATTATATATATATACGACACAGTCTAAATGTGTTTTACAAATGGTGTGGGTTAACGCTTTCTAGTTGTATTTTATAATTGCATATTTAATATTTTGGGAATCTCCTAGGTAAATTTTATTATTTTGCGTCACATGTAAATTTGATGCTTTTAAATTTATTTTATAAATCTGCACTATTATTTTAATTTAAAATAAATACTCCTTGTGTCGATAACAGATGTACAATTAAAAAAACAAATTAAGGAGGTGTTGTTTAAACCTGGGCAAAGTTGCATCTGTATTTATGGTTCCATGACAACTGAACCCCTTACAACTGAACCCCTTACAACTGAACCCTTACAACTGAACCCTTTACAACTGAACACCCACAATTAAGCCCCTTATAACTGAACTCCTTTTAACTGAACCCCTTTAAACTGAACCCCTTCACAACTGAACCCATTTCAATTGAACCTCTTTACAACTAAACCCCCTTTTCAGTTAAAAGGGTTTTGTTTAAAGGGGTTCAGTTGTAAAGGGGTTCAGTTGTAGGGGCTCACTTGTAAGGGGTTCAGTTGACTGGTCACCGTATTTATCGATATGGTTGATTAGGCAATTTGCGGTTACCATTGTTTCTTAAAGAAACCGGGTCAGTAATGGCATTCATAAAGTCTGTATTGACTGCAAAAAATCTGGTTGGTCACTCATAAATTTTGTACTGCTTTTCTTTGTTTTTCGTTTTATGTGTTTGAATAAACCAGTATACAAATTTTTTTCTTAAAGTTTCAAGATGTAAGAAAAACAATATTTTGATTTCAAAATCAAATTCCAGCACTGATAAAACCAGGCTTAGAAGACCGGCTGTTATTGGGGACTCTTATGTGATCTCTGCTGTACCAATCCTTTTTGCTGTCAAGATTCGTTGTTACTCCATGACGTGCCACGACAACCTTGATATATAATCGTATTTAATAAGTGTCATTTTATCCAATTACATTGATGGTTGTGTCATTCGTATCCTGTCGGGTGAAAAAATTATCATTTTAAAACTTTATTCACAGTCACTAACTCATGTGGTCTAGTTGAAAAAGCTTTTGCAGTGTGTTGTATAATATTTAGATGTTGCTAATGTTTTATTTTCAAACTGTAATACGCTGGGTTTAGGTAAAACACAAACAATTGACAAACTACTTACAATCTTTTGGATGAAAAACTATGTGTACATTATTTAAACTCAAAATCTACTCAAAAAAATAATAAAATTTAAAATAAGGACATCTCCTAAAACCAGTGGATTAATGGGTGATACTAAATTGAAAGTCAACTGACAGTAAACATGACGTAATCTGATTTTTGTGTTAACATCCTTTGTATTTTCAAATTCACATAGATAAAAGATGAATATGCCATCCACATGAACATTAATTGGGGCTAAATAAGCCATTTTACATTCAAAACATACCCGTTAATCTGCTTGCTGTGTATGCATCAAATATTCCTTTCATCATGGTCTGCATACTTGTTGTTGGAATGTTAGAAATGTGAAGTTCCTTCAATAATGAATTAAAGTTCTTGTGCTGAGCTTTGGACAAATTCCTAAAAAGTCAGTTATTTTAATAATTCCTGATTCTAAATACAATGAAAGCTACTTTTATGGCTAACAATGTAGCTATAAATTGCAATGGTCTGTTTAGTTTAGCTTATGGCTATGGTTTTTAAATGAGAATATAGAATTTATGTTTAGAATCCAATATGTTATTGCAACATTATTTACTTTTGCTTCTTTTGCGGGAGATAGGTGTTAGATGACCGGGACTTATTATGTTATGTAGGAAGTCATTTTCCAAAGTAAAATTTGTTAAACATATTTTAAATATTTCTAGGATACATCTTTTCTGCCACAACTGTCTCTGAAGTATTCGTACCTCTGAAGTACTCGCAATTTAACACGAGAAGAAGTTTAATTGACCCTTTTTTACAAAGCGTTTACATGTAAATATATTTTAAGAGGAATATTTACCCAAACAGTAGTTCCCCAATCCGAAACAACATTTAAAAAATTTTAAAGATGGTTTAACTTCATGCAATCATAAAGAGAATCAATGATGGTTAAAAGTTCAAATAGAAATACTTTGGAGATATAAGGTACAAAACATTTTGTATAGAAATCACACGAACCAGTAATAATCTTCTTTAATAGTTTCAACTTTTTTCCGAATGTCATGAACATTTTCGAAAGTTTTAGATTCAGGGATGTCAATCCGAGGAAGCCTCACTCCGTATGCTGCTATATGTGGGGTGCTCCAACCTGGTTGTTTCTGCATGTTCCGATTCGATTTGTTTGTGGCTGGAATTGGTTGCACCTCGTTATCTCAAAGTAATAGTAACTGTGTTAATGCCGAAGCCTTAACAGTTAAAAGGCTTGCAAGTGCTACATTTTTTCATCACTCTCATTTTTTAAAGAAAAAACTGTTAAATCAGCCACAGTCGAAAAACTAATATACCTTAATCTTGTATTCAATAAAAATTTCTGCTCAGTTATACTTTTGGTGGATTTTAAGTCTGTTTTTTTATCACATACAAATTAGGATGGTTAAGTTTAATAATCCTATAGATAGTGAACAACCATGTTTTAGGTCAGACCACCGACACTAAATATGGACATAAATATTGTCATCTTTTTTATGATACTGGGAAGCTAAACTAAAAAAAACTTAAACCTTTAGAAACAGACCGTGCTTAAAATAACTTAATTGTGACGAAAAAAAAACAATAAAACAAGTATAATTAAATAAACATTCATTTTGTAGACATTTTTGAATTATTTCAGATGTATTAAGATGGCTTCTGCAGCCAAAATGTCTGCAAAATACATGTTACTATATTGACTTTAAAATATATAGGGAAATATATATCTTACTATTGTAAATAAATTGTGAATTGAAGGTAATGTCTAGACCAGTGTTCCTCAAATGGTGCGCCTCGGCGCACTGGTGCACCACAGGGGTTATCTGGATGCGACACATTTGCATTTCGTAAATTTTCGACAGAGTGTGAATAGATCATAAACTACTAAATGGTTATTGTCTAGTTCGTTTTTATCCATTGTTACGTTAGTTCTACATTAACTTTCAAAAAGCAAGAGCGTTCAAGAAGCAGTAAATTCGTTATGTGGTAAAATTGGTGATGAAATTATTTAAATTAAACTTTTAATTTTTCATATTTTTACTAAATTGTTTGAGTATTTAGCATTTTGTTTTGACTCCCCGTGCAAAGTGCGCCTGTTTGTTTCTTAATTGGTTTTGGGTGCGCCACGGGGTCAAAAAGATCGAGAACCACTGGTCTAGACACTAAATCTTACAAATAGGCGTCAATATAAGTTGAATGGGATGAGCGTATGGACTGTTCCTTTTCTTATCATCCCCTTCGTTCTGAGCAAGTTGTTTGATCGTTTCAATCTGATTGAATATTTCTTTCTCAGTAAGTCCAAGTGATCTAGCACCTAAGAGTTTATTAAATCATAGATAAATGCAGAGTTTCAATAAAAAAACGTGAATCATTACATAGTTTTAAATTTATGTGATATTTTTTTAAACATAATTGCTACAAACCCCCAGGTCATTCAAAATTGTTTCAATCACTTCACAAGATATACAAATACAAATTATTTAAATATATAAATATAAATTGGTACCGATATTAGCTTCTGTGCAATCTTTCACACATTATTTTCTTATAAAGGGTGTGTGATGTACCGGTATATTAATATTATAGTGTTGTTTCTAATTTTATACCAGTATTCATCCTGGGTATTAATTGTTCTAGAATAAGAGCATAAATTCTAGGTACATAACTGGTATTTAAGAATGTTCTCTTATTACAACAAATTAATATACAGAAAAAGTCGCTTAGACCAAATACCAACCAACCATTGGCATAGTGGTGCACC
>CH002416.1:139044-158733 GCA_000149265.1 Ciona savignyi | reverse complement strand
CTGGTTTCCACCAATCAACGACATAAAAATATCTTCATTCGTCATAAAGTTTAAATATTCTTCAAAATCCATCTCTCCATTTCCGTTCTCATCCTGGAGGAATATAAAGGGAAATCGTGGTCAAGTCTATTAATACATTATGACTCTGATGAATTACAAAGTATTTGGACCAGATTAACTGTAAATTTACATCAAACCGATATTAAATTCCAGCCCAATTATTTGTTAACATAGACTATTATTAAAACGCAATGTTTTTCCACCTGAGCAACTATGAGATCATAAACAACTTCTTTGTTGACAGGAACCCCAACTCTTCGAAGAGTTTCAACAAACTCATCGCAGCTAATTCGCCCGTTTCGACGGTGGTCGAAAAACTAATACGAATTTAAAAATTATTTTTATTAATTTATATTTCTATACATGTTATAAACAGTTGAATATTAAGATATTTTTCCTTGTCATAGTTTGATACTATCTTTATGTGGTACACTACACTATAGTTTTTAAACGTTTTTAATTAAAATATATCATAAATATTTCATATTTAACTTTTTTAGCTTCTCTTTCGACTGCATATCATGTATCCTTTCAAAATGCTACAAAGTAATATTACTAAAATATAACTTGACAAAGCTGAAATTATTTTACCAACCTCAAATGCTTCGTAAAAAGCAAATTGTTGTTTTCTGGTCAGTAGTTTACTCGCTGAACTTAATCTTGTTGGGTCAACTTTCATATCAGGCTTAGTTGTGCCATTATTGTCATTGTTTGGAATTTGTGGGAATTTCACATTATTTGTCGGCACCGGTGAACTGTGTTAAACGAATTTGATTGTAAAGTTTGTTGTTTAGTAACAGAGCCCACATAACACCAAGGTAAATTAGGTGAAAGCCTTATGTTTAAGCGCTGTACATTAAAGGAGGAAACAACAAGATAACGACCCCTTTAATCCCGCAATCTTAATACGCCACACAATCATGGGGATCAGGTATTTGTCATGAGCATGTTACATCTGATGATAAACTAGTACGCTCAGCACTATATTGTAACACTGAACTGTACCCTAATTTATACAAATTCCTGTCACAGTCAGACTGTTTCGAACATATTATTAAAGTATATTTGGAAAACATTAGGCCAAGTGCTTGATCCAAACGAATAATAAATAACCCAAAATTGCAGGCTGTAGAATTAATTTTGTAGTTTTTTTTTTTTATGAATCCAAAACATTAACAGTTTATAATGATTGAAAAGTATTAAGTTTTTACATTTTGTTTTAAAATATGGTCATCAACTTTCGGTAAAAGTACATTAAGTGTTAAATTATGTATACACTGGGTGTCTCGAGATATTTGCCTCAAGAACGCACTACTCTCATGTAATAGTGAAAGTGTTTAAATCTTGGGTAACTTATGTCCTCATTGCTATAAAAAGGTATATTAAAACAGGCATGTCTTATTACTAAAGGATCGCTTGGAGCGCTTGAATCTAGCACTTAGAACCCTTAACTTTCCAAGCGATCCTGTAGTAATTAGAAACTACTACAAACTGTTACCACTTTTTTTAAATCCAAACCTGCTTGGGGAGACATCAACTGTATGATTCTTGCATACGGAACTTTGTTTGCGGGTTTTCGTTTTTCCTGGGGTAAAATCCATTTTCTAGACAGTGATTAATGCCCTCGGCTGCTAATTTGCAGAAGCATGTGTACAGAATGATCAGAATTCCTAAAAGTTACGAAACCCAGATTAAATATTAAACATACCGTTAGCTCTTTTTAAAAGCAAAAAACGTCGTGGTACTTACCTACTTTAAATAACAAAAATTCCCCAGGAATATCCATTGAATACATAACAAACGAAGTATAATGTGTGTGTTTGATCACAATTAAGTAGGGGAATAACCGCTAGCAAAAGAACTTGGCTATAACAGATGGTATGTAGGTTGCAGGCCGCAATTACCATTAAATAATATTGTTAAATACAATTTTTGTTTAAAGAATTAAATTTTAGGATCGACCGAACGTATTATGAAGATATTCTAAAACATTTTATAGCTATTACATCGCTTTACACTCTGAAAAGCATATAGTTACCAATATAAAGCGCCAATCTAAACTTTGCGGTCATCTCTTTTGTTGATGACGTCCAATGCATTGCGTTTCACATTTTTATAAATCTGGCAGTGGACTGTCTGCAGTTAAATTAATGTATTTTGGGTTGTCGAATACTATCATATTTAATTAAAGTTTTTATTTTGTTATTGTTATGTTGGTAACATACACGCGCTATTTCTTCCGTTGTTTCATTTACCTATTTTAACATCCGTTTTTTTATATACACAGGTATCCAAAAACCACAATTTTAAGATGATAATTCCGATTCGTTGCTTCACGTGCGGCAAAGTGGTTGGTAATAAATGGGATGCATATCTTAGCTTGCTCCAGCGAGAATACTCAGAGGGTGATGCCCTGGATGCACTTGGATTAAAACGATATTGCTGCAGAAGAATGCTTCTCTCTCATGTGGATTTGATTGAAAAGCTTTTAAACTATGCTCCACTAGAGAAGTGATAATAGTGTCGTCACACTGTACCTTTCATTGGAAAAATAAACTTTTACTTATTGCGCAAGAAACTTTGTACTGTTTGGTGATTTTTCACTGATTATAACAGTTTCAAGACTTTTTGAGATCCCTCTGCTAACTGCATTTGTTAAGAATTGAATTGTCATGGATGTGAAATCGATTTTATTACTATGCTGTTGGATAGCAAAATGTTTACGTACTTGTTAACAAATTTGTAGATGCTCACTGCCCTTGAAAAAAAACTATTAATGTTTTTTTTAACAAAACTTGATTTTATCGTGTACCGTGTGTATTCCAGTGCGAATTTAGGTGATTTAATATGAGTTTAGGAAACACAATCATATTAGACAATGGAGCTTCTTCTTTGAAAATCGGAAAAGTCGATTCACAAATAAGGTGATTAAATGTAGACAATAATAGAGCTGTGCATTTCTCCAGATTTTGATAATATTTACCTGATCACAAAAAATGGTTAACCCTGTCAATTGTTGTGGAAGTTTAAAATTATGATTCACTGTAGTCTCAAAACTGTAGCATACAATGGTACAGTTACAGAGTAATTGCAAACTTTTCCCAGTAACTAATTGCCCTTTTTGTCTGGTTGATCACAAATCAGTAAACTGTTTCTTGATTTTGTTATGGAATATTTGACAACAAATGGCTTAACCAATTAAAATGATGCAACACCCTGTCAATTATATAAGTTAAAAAAGCTCTGTATTACAATGTGTAATCAAATATTTATGAATATAAAGATAAAAGGTAATAATATCAATTTCTGCTTTTTGTAGCATCTACCCTAACAGCATCTTCCGATCCAAAAGCGAAAGAAGAAAAAACTTTGTTTCTAATCAAATAGACGGATGTAAAGATTATTCCAGCCTGTTTTATGTGCTGCCATTTCAAAAGGGATACCTCGTCAACTGGGATGTTCAGCGACAAGTTTGGGATCATGTATTTGGGAAAGATGTTTTAAATGTAATTTCTATGTTTATTCGGTTGTACCAATGTTGAGATTTTTAAGATTCTGTCAAAAAATGCCACCGTCTTAAAAAATGATGGAAACCACATGACTATTTTTAATAGGTCAGTACTTACTACAGATTCATAGAGATATTTTTGTCACAAATCATTTCAAGGTAAACAATAATAAGGCGAAGAATTCTATTAGACACTAATTTTGATTAATTTTTTAATGTTTTTCAGTTAAAATGTAACGAGTCGAACATAGTGATAACTGAACCTCATTTTAACTTTGGTTCAATCCAAGAAGCTATGAATGAAATCTTCTTTGAAGAATACGAATTTCAAAGCATTCTACGAACAAACGCCAGCACCCTTTCTTCACATAAAGTCAGTTTATAATTGTTCCTGGATTGATTGATTTGTATCATCGCAAGTATAGGTATTGGAGGTCTTATTCTTGATTAATAAAAACAGGTTATTAAAGTTTAGTCAGTCATGATATAACAGCGTTTGGATATGGTTATTAACTAATCTGTTTTTAGTTTGGAACATGTGTAAAATTGTTAAAAAAATCCTGTTTGTTTTTGCATTACTTTTTTTACCTTTGGTACAAAAAATGTTTTATTACCTAGTTTATTGTAAATATTTTATACATATAATTAGATTTAAATATTTCATTTATCTACAGTACAGTAATGACAACCCAGGAGAAGAATGCTGTTTGGTAGTTGATTGTGGTTATTCATTCACTCATATTGTTCCATATCACAAGAATGTAAAAGTATCAGAAGCAGTGTGTAGGTGGGTGGTAATTGTGATCATCATTTGTATCGATGAAGTCGGATATTCACATTTTATCCTATGAATATGAAAACTTAAGAGTTGTTATCACAAAAACAAACGTCAGATTTTCTTGGCCCCCAACGTCAGTGTATTGGATTATAGTTTATTGTATACGGTAGAGTGGTTTTATATAATTTACTAGGTCCAAGCAAAGTCCATCAAGTGCCTTGCCCAAAGACTCAACTAACTGCTGGTTTTGATAAAAATCTTGTCCTGCTTGATGTTTTATTACTAAAATTGTAAATAATATTAAAAATTAAAGCAACTTCTACCATTAAGAATTGATGTTGGCGGGAAATTGTTAACGAACCACTTGAAAGAAGTTATTTCATATCGGCAACTGCAAGTAATGGATGAAACCTATGTTATGAACCAGGTAACTAAAAATAAAATTGTGATCATGATTTAGTAAGTTTTTATTGTAACTGTATGATAACTGAAATCTTTAATCAGTTGATCCAAAGTATAAAAATTCTTGGTTAATATTTTGCACATTGCTTTGTAGAGAAGAAGGGTGAAAACTATTGCTGTGTAATGATAATGGTGGTGCTGTATTATTGATGGCCGATGTATCAAATTTAATATGTATGTGGTAACATATGAATTCTATATAAGAGAAAGATAAAAAAGTTTGCAATTTTTCCGAGATTTAACTACCACATTACACTTAGGATAGGATAGGATATTCATCTTTATCTTCTTAAATGGGAAAACCAAGGGGGTTAACACACGGGCAATCGTCAGATCACCTCGCGCCCATCGTCGGGTTACAGGAGCTATTGCAGTGTGTTGTATATGATAGACACGTTCCTTTAATTTGGTAGAACCCATTAATCTGCTGGGTTTTACTTGAACTACTTGAACCCTGAAGGTTTCCCCAGCAAACCCACCTCTTGTTCCCCCAGGTTAAGGAAGATGCATGCTATGTTAGTATGGACTTCAACGGTGATATGGAAACTTGCAAGTTGAAAGGAAAGGACAACATAGTCTTGAGGGATTATGTGTTACCAGATTACACGCAAATTAAACGTGGATATATTAAAGTAGGATGTTTATCACTACAAAATTCAATTTTGAATCCATAATTTTTCCTTTTAAGCAGTTGAGCATTGTATTTATTTGGATGATCATTTTATCAATATTATATTTGCTCTCCTGATAATTACATCATCAGCACACAGCAAGAACAACACAGTGTTAAATTAAACACCAAATTGATGGTTTCTACACAATATCTGAAACTGTCCAATAAAATTCTTTCCCTTTTTTGTAAAATGGTTTTATTTAGCACTGGGCATTTTTTAGTTGTCTTACTACTTATTACCAAGATTTACAGTTGTTTAACTAAATCGTTGTGATTAAGTGAAGTGCTCCATGACATGCTCATGTTGTAGATTGCAATATATTATTCGAGAATTAATTTAAAAAATTTGTAATTTTTTCCCAGCAACCAGACGCTACCCCCACTAAGTCTCAGGAGCAAATGATCAGATTAACAGTTGAACGGTTTGCTGTCCCTGAAATCCTATTTCACCCGTCTGATGTGGGAATTCCCCAAATGGGGTTGGCTGAAGCAATTATGCATTCAGTGTCAAAGTGTAGTGAAGGTAACATCGTATTACTTTACATGTTGCATAGATCGTGATTGGCAGAAATAATAATAATTAAATCCACAGATACCCAACCACACATGTTGAGAAATATAGTTCTCACCGGTGGGAGTTGTAAATTTTTAAACTTCAAACAAAGACTGGAAGAAGATTTACGACGTTTGGCTCCCGATCATCTGGATATTTGTCTCACCATGCCAGAAAAGTATTTTTGCAATTTATATTTAATTTTCTCGTGATTGTTAAACATTGTGGCTTGTAAACTAACAACGATAGTAAATGGATGTAAACTAACAAAGATAGGAAAATTTCTGTATATTTTAAAAATCCATTTGACTTCACTAGTTCAAGGCAACATCACTTCAATGATTTGATCCAGGGTCAGAAATGATTAAAACAAAGTCTTGCTATGATGTAAATTGTACCAGGAACCAATAGTTTTTCACATGTGTCACATGAAGTTTACCATAAATATCTAAAAATTTACTAGTTACATTGTAACCACCAAGTTTCATTACTAGAGCATAATAGCAATGTGCTATATACTAAACAACTAAGAAAAATAATTTGTATTATCCCAGCCCAGTGACATACGCATGTGAAGGTGGTTTAAGATGGACGAAAACCAACACAATTCGCGAACATTGGTTGACATTGGAGGAGTATCAGGAAGGAGGCCAAGCTGCTTGTGCTCGACAGTTTTACGATATCTGAGATTTTCCGAATTCCTAAAATTCTCTAGTTCGGTGACTCACTGCCTCATGTATGAGAAAATTCAAACTGTGACAGAAAACCGCTGGTACGACTGATCGGAAGGGTTTTGAAAGGCAATATGGTCAAATGGCAGGTTATTAAGTTTTCTTTAGAACAATGTTATTGCGACATTTGCCTAAAAAATTCTATAATCGATGCAAACAAATTCCACGTCAATAAATAATTTTTTTTTAATGTATATATGAATCTGAAACTCAGCAAAATTTCCTATAGTAAGTAGCATAACAATTACAGGTGACCGAGATAAAAATTCCATTAATGTCACAACAAAAACTTAAAAACAAAGCGTGTAGATATATCCCCTTTTTATCAGCAGAGATTTAAAACCCAAAATGTAGATAACTTTATTAAGTTAACTTCATTAACGCAGATTTGTTTATAATGTTGTTCCATCAGGTCAACCTTTATTCTTCTATAAATAGCTTTTTTTAATTGTTTATCCAAGTTCATGTCTTAATGACTGAAACTGATACACACATAAGATTCCGAGGTGTGATGTATAATTCCCGTGAGGTGATAGGACCGTTTCGATTCAAACATTAAAATTTTCTAAGCGCTATGAAAGAAAGTCGACAACTTCTTCTAATTCACGTTGTCGGGCTTCCTTATGTGCCCACCTCGCTTCTGCCAAATGCGGTGATATGTTCCATTTATCATGGAAGATTCGATGTTTGCAGGACGGGCATTTCTTTCCATCTGTACGGATTGTAATATCAAATTTTGTTCCACAAATCTGGACCAGCATCCTACTCAAGTGCCACAAAAGTAGATGTAACAATGTTGGAATATTTATATTATTGTTAAATACTCCCGAAGAAGTAGTCCAGCCCTAAACTTTTGATCATCATATGTGACAATTATAAACCAATCAAGGTAGTTTTTTAAATATTAAGAGTAAAATGTGATAAATTATGGCAGCTATAAGATTGACTCAGTGTCACTGCGCCATTACAGTTATAGAGTTGTCTACAAAAGCAGTTATGAGTTGTCTTTGTCTACGCTCATTTATTCTATTTTACAATGAACTCAAAACCTTGAAAAGGAGGTGTTTTCATGTACTTGTCCAAACATCCATGGTGGAATAGATGACCGCAATAAATTCGTTCGGCATAACTGTCACTTTTTACATCCGTGGCTATTTCCTAAGGAATGATTAATGATAAAGTTGTCTACTTTTATTCTGGCTAAATAGCTTGGTAGGTTGGTACAAGCGTACAACGTGCTGAAGGAACACCTTAGTCATACAACACAATGCAATAATGGTGGGTCCTAGTCCTAGGTAATCTGCTGTTTCCTATGTAAGAACAACCACTAATTTATTCGCAAGGCAATCTAAAATTGCCAAACTTGCACATTCATTCTTTTTATTTTTGGACTTAATTTAGTGTAATTGTGAATAAAGTATTAGATACCTAGGTATAGGGCAAATTTTAACTAAACAGTAAATGTACGTTAAAAATTCACTTTTAAGTTTTTTGACCATGACACCAATTGCAACTTCACCGATTTCGAAACCACTTACTGAAGGTTCATTAGGTAAAGTTTGTTTTCCACAAAGAGGACAGATTTCAACTGGGTACCGCTTAGCGCATGTTATTAGGAACTTCATAACTTTTAATACATGAGGACTTGGTTGAAAAGGAGGTCCCCTGATAATGAAATCTTAGAATTAGTGAATATGTGGCAGGAATTTGGCAGTGTTGTGAGAATGGGGTAACTGGTAATTGATGGGTGAGGTATTAAATGCGGTAAACGCATGTTATTGGTAGCCAACGGCGGACTTATATTCAATTATTATTCTACATCAAGGTATCATGCATACATCTGAATTATCATTAAAAATATAATGAACCTACTTGTTAACTTCAAGTTAAGAGGTTACATAGCCTATGTAACTTTGTGCATGGTTATATTGACACTTGTAATAGTGCTTGGGTGTAGGTGATTTATATCAGGTAATGTAATTTAATGTAAAAGCTCAAGGTTATGCTGCATTTGGACTTGGCTTTAGTGGGTATGTTGGATTCCAGTCTCTACTAACAGAAAACACACATAATAGTACTTGGGATTTTTCTTCAATGGTGGTTCCACAGCTTGCCTTGCAAACTCCCTTGCTTGGCATATAAAGTAATAAGCCATCACTGCTGGAAAGTTATGCCTGTCTAGTGTCATTTGCACTGATGTTAAGGGGTAATCATCCGGGATGGACACAGTAAACTGTGAACAAGGTATTTAGAATATGTTTTTTGTAACTTTTTAAAGTTGATACCTTAAGATGATAGTTGCCTTTAAAAATTTCCACGCTAGTTATTCCCTGCTTTTGTTTCATTTTCATAACATCAACTCCTTCCTTCAAAATCAATGTAAAATAATAATTAATACTTGTATCAGTGAAAGTCATTTAAAAGCACTGTGCTCAATTCAAAGCTTGCCATTTTTTGGATAAAGAAGCATGCTGAAGCAACTTGATGACACTGCACCCACACTTTATGATAATAAATCGATCACCCTAAAATAATTAGTCAATGCGTATTTTCTCTAAAAAAACGCTAACTGCTAATTTAGATATGGATCCTACCTGTAACAGGTCCTTTTTAACATTATTTAGTTCATCTCGGCATGGTAATAATGGATTTTCATCCAGAAATTTCCTTAAAAACTTCAACAAAATCATCACCTGAAAAATTGTATCATTATCATTAACTTAACAATTATTATATTGTGATCCAGTTATGCTCACCTGCTTACCACCAACATATTTCTTTAATTCATTATCACATATTTGCGCGACGTTGTTGACCAGAGCTGGTGACATGACTTTACTCTTAATCTCCACCAATAAGATGTCACTTGGGTAGTTCTGGGGGAACTGTATGCATACCGTCAACTCTCTGTGTTTGGTCTTTCTGCAAGGGGTTTGTTCATTTTGTATGAGCTGGCAGCACATTAAGTACCGAAATGTACTATATTAAGGGTTCTTAAAATATTTTGACCTGCCCCACTATCAATTAAAACTCACTGTACACCCCGTTTTAAAAAATCCAAAGCAAGAAATGTAAAATTAACCAATTTGTTCCTTAATGAAAAGAACGCAGCTGTTTAAATACATATACTTTTATGCAAATATCATAAAACACAGTAATAAACTGGAAACAGCTAACATGTCACGTCTTCAACACTGTGCAAATCTACAGTGACATTACAACTCACAAGAAAGGTCTTTGTGATATTAAATTTACAACTGTTGTATATACTTAACTATAAATGATGATAAAATGAGTCTTATTTTGGCCAACTATGGTAATAAATAGACTTACACTAAAAATTGTTTCTCCTAATTAAATGTGTTTGATACAGAATACCAGGTAAACAGACATGGCAGGTTGATAATTGGTTGGTTATATATAGAATCTACATGCCTACCCCGCGTGCATGCCACAGTTTAAAGTAATATATATTAAACAATGTTGTCTTGTAATTATTATTTCTGTAATTTCGGTACCTCTAAATACTACAGGACGGGTGCCTCTAAATACTACAGGACCGCTTAGATTGCTATGAAAAGTAATTCTAAGCCTGTTCCAAACACTAATCTCAACCCCAGAACTAACTTTAACCCCAACCATAACATTAATATCATGGCTTTTGTAATTACGAAGTATAGTAAGCGATCCAAGCGTTTCAAGCGCTCGATGCAATCCAAGCGGTCCTGTAGTATTTAGAGGTACCGCTACAGGACCGTTTGGATCGCATGGAGCGCTTGGATCGCTTACTATACTTCCTAATTACCCCGTTTGGAAAGTACGTCACTTTTCGCCGAGATCTCGAGTGTGCACGCGCCAAATATTTAAGTGTGCAGTGTGCAAACGTCCAAGAGTGCACACTTCAAGTGTGCACACAATCTAATCTCCTTTTTATTACTATTTTGTAAAAAACTTAAACAAACATATTATTCTATCCTAAATCTATCGTATTCATCAGCTAACATATCTATCTACGTAACAAAAAACATACCGACAGTAAATTACCCGAGGTCCAGAGGTAGGTTTACAGGTTTGTTGAAAATTATACGATGTTTATACTGCCAGCTCACGAGCATGTGTGAAATTACCCAAGTGTGCAAAGACGCAGGGAAAAAAACTCAAGTGTGCAGCTGCCGTACTTTCCATACTGGGTAATTACAAAAGCCATGATATTAATTTTAAGGTAGGGGTTAAAGTTAGTTCTGGGGTTGAGATTAGTGTTTAGGACAGGGTTAGAATTACTTTCCATAGCAATCTAAGTGTAGTATTTAGAGGCACCCCTGTAATTTCACTTCTGTTGTGCTTTCGTATTGTTGGCATGGCGCAAAACCGTGCAGTCAGTAAGTTGCCATCCCTTTAATGTACTACTCGTCGAAATCTCATGACGGCCGACTAGAAAACTTACTTTATTTTAACAGAAACTAGGTTCTGGTGACATCCGATTATTTCGCATCCTTCAATTTTAGACGGTAGGTACTTTTGAACATCCTTTAATTCGTTGTTAATGATATTGCTCCGCTCCATATCGTTTCATTGAAACCTTTTAAAACTTCGGCAATAAAAAATTAAAAACGAAACGGGGAAAGGGTCGTCGCGTTCCCCAGACCCGAGAAATGTACACAAAACTACCTCAGTTTGTATGCCGAATGAACTTTTGATCTTTATAATTAAACTAAAGTTTTTATGCCCCTTTACAGTCATAAAAAATAGCGTTAATAATTAAAAATAATAATATAAAAGAAAGAGCATTCAATTTGTAAACTATATAATTCAATGTTAACCGTGCTAAAGCTTTGAAAAAAGTGGGTTGCGACGAATCAGTGCTAGGATGCGTCTTTTCGGCTTTCGAGGATTTTATTTTTTATATTTTTGGCAGTCTTTATATTATATATTATTTTTGGGTATATTTGAAAACGATTTTTTTATTGCAGATAATGATGTTTCTGATAAAGTTTATAATTATTCTTTTTTCTAGAATATTGAAATTTTATGGAAACAAGGGAAAATCCCTCGAAAGAATACCCTTCCTATCGGACACGTCAGTCACGCCACCGTCATGTGATATGACGTCATTCATCGGTTTGTAAACACTCAGTCTAAATAGTTTAGTTTTCGTCAGTTTTTTACTCTAAGCTTATTTTTAGCACTGCAATGTCATTCTTCGTTTTATGTATTTTTCTGCACCGTATTTAGAATCTAACAAATTGCTTATTTTAACGTAATGCCATAATCTTCCCTCTTAGTTTCTCCATTTGCTACATCGCTTTTTGACACTATCCGAATATTTTTATTTTAGAAATTCATAATGTGTCAAAATTATATATCATTAAAATCATTTTTTGTTAAAAATAGGCAAAAAAATCATATGGATTACAGAACTCATTTATTTAAAATTATAACAAATATTTAAGATCAGAAGCAGGAGACAACAAAATGTTCAGCCTGCAAAGGATTTAAATGAGGTTTTGCGTTTAAATGTTTATTCTGTTCCGGTGCACGCACAATCTGCATGCACAACTAAATTATAATAACCTGCACATAAAATAATCGATGCATGATTGAAGTGTAAAAAATGCTATGCCGGTGGGTGTCTGAAAATCTAACTGTACAGTTAACACTTTTGTGGGCCGTTGTGTGTGGGCAGTTAAAAGCTTTTGAGTCAATCGATCAGGTGTAAATCATTCACAAATCAAATAAGGATTACAATGCAATAGATCAATTAACTCTTTAAAGTAAATGACAATTAGTTGTTATTACAAATGTTGTTATCCCAACCCAGTTTAAAAATTCATATCCCATCAAAATTTCTAAGCATAGCAATAATTGAAGCATCCTAAGTGAGGCGTTGAGTCACCATATGTTCACTGTTGACGCTGTCAAAATTGGAAACCATGCACACAGGATGTAGGTCTAACATTTCTGAATGTTGAAAAAATGACCTGCGTTGAGTAGTTTATTATAATGTTGGGTGGTATTGCCAAGTTTCTCACCTCTATTGGATTATTTTCCATTGTCACGGCAAACCAAATTAACGTGGAAAATGAAAAAGAAGAAAGATTTCAGCCAGTTACAATTGCAAGTCATACAGAGTATGTTGTTTTTCTTTATTTTAATAGTAAAAACTGGTGTCTTTAATATCTCTTATCTATCTTAACTATGTTTCTCCAGCATATAGTTACTTAGATCTCCTGTTTTAAGGCTTAGCTTTCCCACCTCATGTGTAAATTGCTTTTATGAATTTCCTTAATGTATGATACTCTTATTCATTTCAGCCCACTACTTATTGCAACGACACTTGATGGAAAAGTATCAGCACTAAGCATTGAAGAGGGGGGCAATATTAAATGGGTTGTAGATTTAGGACTCGGTCCATTGGTGTCATCCTCTATAGCGAAGCTTGTGTACAAGGAGGTAAGCATTTAAACTTAAAGAAAAAAATACAGGCCTGGAAACAAAATCAATGACAATCAAATGGATACTTGTTACAGTTCATATAAATGTTGTTTTGTCTGATATATATGCTCAGTGCCTGGTACAAAAATACATTTTGTTGCTGTTTTTAGGATGGAAAGAATGTTCGGATAATTCCATCGCTACATGGGGGATTGTTTAGATTCGATGGAGAATCTGTGGAGGTGAGTTCTTTATCTAAATGACAAGAGCTTTAAAATGCAGTTATAGCAGCGGTTCCCAAACTTTTTTGGTTGGCGGCGCCTTTTGAAAACTTATTAAACCTTGCGGCTCCCTCATAAAGCCAAAATTTTCAAACTGCAAGTATTGTATATTGTATAGGCCTATCCAGACTAGCACGCATTTGGATAACCATTTAAACTCTTCAAAACTGTTCACCGAAGTGACGAACAGTCAATTAATGCAAAGCAGTTATTTCACAAACCATTATTCGATAAACAATGCCACGTTAGTCAGCAAATAGTGGAAGATAACTCTGAACAGTGGATTTTAAACAAATAAAACGAATACTGTATGCCAGTGTATGGGGTCGCCCACCAGGCTCAAACATGTTTAATTAACGTTCTACTGGTGTAACGCACATGCACTGTAATTTTCGTGACAAAAACAATAAATGTAGCAACTTCCGCATGCTTTCGTGGCGCCCCTGGCAAAGTCTCACAGCTCCCCAGGGCGCCGCGGCGCCCAGTTTGGGAACCGCTGACTTATAGTATGATTTGACTTTTTTGTTTCAAAGTTTGTTGTTGCAAATTTATAATCATTTTTAATTGAGGCTGTTTAAATATACCTTGCTTTTATATACCTGTACCGGTACTACTAAGTCTGCTATCTTTTCATAAATTGTTGTCAAATTCTTCCCATTTTGCACACCAATTTCAGATATTCTAATGTTTGTTTTTAAATTATAATTTTTGTTTTCATGCATATTGGGTTTATTGCTAAATATTGCTGTTATCCAATACACAACAGCATTTTGCTTTTGCATTCTGCATCAGGTCATTATGGTTAAATACCTTTAAACTTCAGCAGTTTGAAAAGCTGCACCTATGTTGCTATTAATGTAACTGTAAAATCAAGTGTAGTATTGGACCAATAAAAAAAATTCTTAATTTTTACAGATAAAATAGAAAAATGCAATGTAATACATTATGTACATATATAGTTATGAGGTACCAATATACATCGGTATATTTTTAGTTATTAGGTACTGGTACACATAGATCATAATTATAATATATCGTATCGCACGCAAACAACTAATATACTAGTATATTATATATTTCACATGCATGGAATAAGAATTAAGGCACTTGTTCGCATAATTTATGGAAACATACAGTTTCTGGTACTTTCGTTAATAACGCATATATACCATCCATATATTCAGGCAGTTCCATTTGATGCCGACCAACTTTTGAGCTCTTCATTCAGATTGTCGGATGAAACGGTGTTGGTTGGGGGAAAGGAGACCAGCACAAGTGGAATAGATGTTTTTAGTGGCAGGTAGTCTGCTTTTATTTGCTTTTCATTTTCACTAAGGCAAATTATATATAGTATCCCAAATGAATTTTTTAAAGTGTAAATCTGATGACATTTTACGATGTGTTTCTGGTTAAAATTATGTAATATTTCCTTAAACTTGTTTATGGTACATCCGTACATGCAATAATTTAAAAATTGTTTTTATTTTCTGAATTAATCATAGTGTATGTTTCGAAAATGTTTTTCTTAACAAATTGTAATAACGTTAACAGAGTGCTGTACACGTGCACCGCTAATGGTTGTGACAAGCAGCAAAACGTCCACGACTCCTCGGATCTCCTGATTGTGAAGCGACAGCAACAAGTTGTTCGATCGATAATGAATAGAAATGGAAACGAAAAGTAAGTTTGTTGATACCGGATTCAGATATTCCAGCATTTTATTATTTTGTAAGGGTATGTGAATCATCACACTATTATATGTGGTGTTCTGTGCTTCTAGGACTTAACAAACCTTTTTGAAAAATTGTAAAACACCGTTTGCAATATGGTCTGACTTTGGGTTTGGTTGTGTATGCTTTTATGTCTACTAAACTCAACTGCTGATAGCATTGTTTTAACCGATCTTAACAACAAATTATCTAAGCCATACAAATATAATGATAACACCACGATATAAGGTTGAGCAGATGGATTTAAAATTGATTTCCCGTTTGCAGTTGGAACTTCAGTGTTGGCGAGATGAACCTGGATTATTCGCAAGGCACCAATCTACATTTACTAGAAGGATCTGCTGACCATGCAAATAAACAAACACACGATGTAAGTATCCTAATAAACAAACACACGATGTAAGTATCTAAGATTTGAACTATCTACCTTAGATGAATTTCTACTAAAGGCATGATAAGCAAAGACTCTAAGCTATCAAAGTTGCAGCAAAAATAAAATAATTCAGATTGCAGCAAAGATAGCATTAAATTTTACTAAAATGTCCTAACCATTTCCCATATAATTTGCTTCATTGTGGTAATATAATGTGTTAAGTGTTCTGTGGTGTTCAATTTCACATGTCCAATATTCATTAACAACTAACAACCTCCTCTCTCCATCAGAAACATCACGAGAATGACGCAGAGAATTTGAATCAATTCTCCATGGAGGATTCCCATCGGATTAAAATTGTTGTCCCTGATGGAATGGTTTGTCTTGTCACCAAGGCAAATGACCATGTGATAAGCTGGAAGCAAAAGGTGAGATGAGATGTAACATGTGGGTGCACATGTTTATCCCTACATGGAAAACCTAGTGTATTTAGATCACTGTAGATAATTCAATTTGTTTAATACCTTATATTACTTTAGTTTTAATTGATTTATTAAAATCCACTGGATTAAAGCAACCTGACATTTACAGTTAATTCTTGCACCAATATTAAACAAACAACCACTGTATTTACTTTTATGACATAACGTCTGATAACCAGGGATCAGGAATGCTCGAATCAACTGTGCAGGACAGTTGAGCAATATATAGCGACAAAAGCGTATATGTGTTTTTACTAAACTGACATTGACCAAATTCATTGTGATACCCAATATACAATCCTTAACCACAGTAATATTATTTAAATTTGTATGATTAACTATTTGTCTACCCTTATTATGTGTGACTTAGAAATCGAGATTGCCGTAAAAAATAATTTCTTGTCCCACCTTTCACCCACAGCTTGGTTCCCCTGTGAGCTCAGCATGGCTATTAGTGGGCGGGGTACTTCGTAAACTCAACCTCTTTGACCCAACTTTGGTTCCAGCTTTAGAAGAATCTACAGCTGTTGCTAAAATTCAACAACGGAAATCAATATATATGGGTAAGTACATGTGTGGTATCTGTATGTTATACACGAGTCAATACATTACTTGTGTGTTATTTGTAGGTTGGTTATGTATGGCCTTGAACAGATTACCCTATTAAATATTTATGGCTATTAATAGTTAAAGAGTTTGTTTATTCTAAATAGTTTAAAGACAAGTTTATTGCGAAAAAAGATTCTTAAAAATGCATCACTGGCTTTTTATTTTGTGTACGTTACACATTCTTTGATTTTAAAAGAATTTATTTTTGTTGTATAGTTAAGTTAAAGAATTAACAGAAAATCTTGTTGCACAGGATCGTATGATGACCATGTTTACATACAAGCATCTCCAGCAGTGCAAAAGTCTATTGCTATTATTACTGCTAACAATAGGTTCGGCATTACTACATCTGCGAGGTAAAACTTGTGGATTTGTTGCTATTCGTGTAACTTTGATTTGGCTCTTAAATTTGTCCTTATTTTGTTGTTGTCAGCCGATAGTATGTTAACCAATATTTCTGATCTAATGAGTAATCTGCACTTGCTGACCTGTCTCAAAAAACTTGAATTCCAATTCAGGCAAATGTCCCCGAAATTCACTTACCGCCGTTGCCATGGTGACGTGAACTCAGTTGCCATAGAAAACAACAAGGATGACCCGACTACGCAGCTGGTTGTGAAGGGGAAGCCACCACAGAAAGCAAGTTGTGTCCACGGGCTTACACTGTATAACGAGCAGTTCCATAAAGGTGGGGGTCAATACTTATATTGTTTTTTGTAATGGTCTTCGGCTATTAGATACCACCCGGTATATAGAATTAATATTCGTCAAGGTTGCCAAGGTACATATATGTTTTATTACCCAATGTTTGATTTTCTTAAATTGCTGTATTAGCTATTTTTTAAATGTGTATGTTTCTTTAGCTTTCAATTAAAATATAGATGGTTTTTCTCTGACTTATAAATTAAAGAGGAATGTAATTACAAAAAAGAAGAAAATACTGCATTCATACTTTGACACATTGCCATTAAACCTAAAATGAATTCACATTTTAAAATGAAGTTTATTTTACCAGATGCTGGGTACTATTTACAAGATGATACATCTTACTTATCAAAGATTCAGAATTCTAAAAAAATGGGACGCAATACTGTGGATTCATTGGACAATGCGTCCTAGTAAGCATGGGCACTTTATTTCCTGTCCTCACAATAATAATTTCTTTTGTGTTACTGATCTTGCTAGTTTTACGTTACATGAATAGACTGTTGAATTATGCCATAAACTTTATAAAACACAAAAAAAATGTTTAATTGATTAACATAGTTAACATATTATAGAATTCAAATTTACATAAAGAAACCAAAGTCGCACAAAAAACATAAATGGCCAATGATGAGGTTACCAAGTCAAAATAGTATTATTTTAGCAATAATTCACCAAGCTTAGTTAAAGAGTGAATCATCCAACATCCTGCTTTATCATTTCCAGCAACAATAATATCGACATTGTGTACTCTTCATTCATGCACTGGTGGAAGGAACTGTGTGTGCTGACAGTCTCGATCTCAATTATTGTCCAATGTTTCATCAATAAATGCATGCATGCGTTCAAGGTAGGAACCATATAGTTCATTTTCTTCTATATTATGTTGCATGGTGATGCTAAATTGGCCTGTTCTAACTATATTATATCACCTCCTTTTTTATTGTGTTAGTGTTGTAAGGTTGTGTGATACTTACAACAGAAAAGCACACAACTAAGTAAGTTCACTGACAACCCAGTAATGTAATGCGATGTGCAAGTAAAATATTTCCCCTCTTGTCACCACTAGTATACAGTTTGTAGTGAGCGGTAGTGATTCACTTTACACTTAAGAATAGACAACAAATCACCACTGTGGTTTTTAGACTTACAAATTTCCAATAAAACATCACTGGATTATACCAGATCACAGCATCAAACCATTAAAATACAAGGGTAAGCTGTAAAACTTCAAAATATATCACTGTTTATTATATTCATATTGTATATATAAATGTCTAGAAAAAAAACAGTATTGTGATGCGAGAATTAGTGGTTACCTTTATGCTCTGACAATATTGGTTTGATGTGTATAGAAATCAATGAGTAATCAATTAATCAATACAACCACGTCAAATAGGTTCATCCATTCCCTAGATCCCCGGCTCATTAAAAGTAAGACATAAGTAATAGATATAGTTGGTCTATGGGTCAGTTTATATCAGACATAAACACATTTCCACTTAACAAAAATATGTCTAATACTTTATATATGCATTCAACAAATACTTTTCACCTAATTACAACATATCCATATTTTTGTGATATCAAAACATTTATGTAAATTACTATACCCAGGCAAGAAGTGAGAATATTGACACGTCATCAAGTTTGTATGAAACGCCACCTGAACAACCTCCTACTATTGAAGTTGCAAGAGAATACGAGTCAAGGTTCATCAATGACTTCCAACCACTCGAGTGCCTTGGAAAGGTGAGTTCTATCTTGGAGGTATTTTTTTAAATATTTTTATGTCTAAACTTTCTGATGATGTAAATAATAAAACTTTGTTTTCTAAACTTTTTGTGGGCATAAAAGTCTTAACTTTGTGGAGGTGTAAAAAAATTAAATTTTATATTTAAACATTTAAATTCTAAGGTTAAAAACAGTAGCTCTATTCAAGTTGATAAAACAACATTCAATTTGCCTGAACAATATCAGAAAATGCAACTACCTGAAACACCATCGTCAGTTGGAATATTATCTTAAAATTAAATATTTAAAGATATTGAACAATTTAGTTGTATCTTGTTGTATTGTTTTAGTTGTAAATAATACATGTAATGCATCACAGGGTGGATTTGGAATTGTCTTCAAAGCCCGCAATAAAGTGGACGATTGCACATATGCAGTGAAACGAATAATGCTCCCAAACAAGTATGTTCACAAAGAATGCTAAGCATAGGATAATTAAGTATTCTAGAATATTTTACATTATATTTCAAGTCATACAATTTCTCTGCGACAAGTCATGACTGCAACTAAAACAAGAG
>CH002416.1:82297-133367 GCA_000149265.1 Ciona savignyi | reverse complement strand
AGCATCTGAAGCTTCAATAACATCAGGTGTAAATATGGTGATAAAATCCACACATGATAAATGCGCTGCAACTAAAGAAAAGTAAAAAAATGAATGGGAAACGACAAGTCAGTCACAAGATGATAATAAAAATTAACCAAGCACCAACCATTATGTACTATAAGTAACTAACGGTAAACTGACCAGTTAATAAATTTATTTTTTAGAAATTAAAAAGTGGCACCCATGTTTATTCCACGTTCTATATTAAGTTGTCTTTGCTATATAGGTATTAGGTATTGACATTAAAGTGTGCTCAGCTTAAGGTTGCAACGTAACCTGTGTGCTGAAGGGTCGTTGAAGACGGTAGCGTCCTTGCACGTACTTAGCGGATAGCTAGAGTCGAGTGGATTAATATAATGGTTTGAACTGAAAATGTAGAAACAATATTATATACAACACGCTTCAGTAGCTTCGACCAACCGACGTCGGGAAAGACGTTTGTTGTATGTTTTCACCCAAACGGTTCACAAAATTTCAGACACAAAGAGAAAATAATGAGAATAATTTAACTGCACTTACTTAAAACCTGTTGCGCTTGTTGTTGTAATGATTGCAAATGTTTTTCAACTTCTGAAAAATTTGTGACCTTGTGTAATTCACTTGAACTGGAGGTCATGGCTTCTTTTGGAATAACCAAACTGATTTGCAACAGCGGTTATTGATTTATTTCAAAAGTAGAACAAATAACCTCGTGCAACAAACAGTTCAGGCTTGTTAGATATATGCTGCCAATTATTAGTGCATTTTAACATTTCGATTATGACGTTTTGTAGTTTAATTCCCGTGCAGTAATACGTAATAATTACTGTAGCGTTTCAAGTACAATTTATTTTACAGTTCGGCCTTCTTCTTTAACAACAAAAACTCATAAACAAGATTCAACCAAAAATTACAGTAAGGGAAAATTGGCAAACGTCCACTTACATTACCAAGAAAGTGATTTATACTTGTACTTTAAATGTAAGAACAACATTATATACTTTGTCAGAATTTGGTAATGACATTATTGATTTGTTATCTTGAAGTTCAAACATGTTAAATCTAAGCGCTCAGCGTCGTGTGTAGTGTATGTTGGCACACAGTTCAAACAAAGTTACGTGCGAGAGCATGCCGTTCCGCTTGCTATTTTGCTACGTCCTTGAAAGTCCCCCTTCGACTTTTGCTGCGAACGTTTCGTAAATCGTAAACTAATTCATATTTACAGTTTTACAGACCAAACAAGTCGCAAACCTAAGGTATTCCAATGTACTTGTATATCCTATCCTAAGTTAACTTTAAAAGTCATTACTTGCATTTTATAGGTAATTTTTCATTTAGGCAATTAGTTGGATATGTTAGTTTCAATTATATATACTGTGTTACTTCTGTTGCTGTCTTCTTATGCAATTTGGTTCATAGCCAAGCGGAAACAGAAAAGGGGAGAGCCCCCTATTGTTCCATTTTGGATACCCTGGCTAGGTAAGAATTATAATTTTATCTATTGTATTATGTTAATATAGCTTAATCATTTTAGGAAGTGGACTAACTTACCAAAAAGATCCAATCGCATTCTTAAAGAAACAAACAAAGAAATATGGACCCATTTTCACTGTTTTCATGGGTAATCATTTTGTTATGAAAGGTAACAATAAGCTGTGAAAAATACTATCATGACATGCATTTCAGGAGGAAATTACTTCACTTTCGTTACGGACCCATTTACCCACCCTTTAGTTGCCAAAGAAGGCAAAATCCTCAACTTTCGGATTTGTACACTACCAATGATTAAACACCTCTTTGATTATCAACGACCAGCTGTAGAAGAGCCAACCATGGGTGGTCTGTTTGTTAAGTACCTTCAGGTGTGTTCTCGTTATCCTGAACCATATTGATAATAACAAATACATGTAATCAATATGTAAAAGTCAATAATGGCCAAAACCCAAAATGCTTTTAAATGATACGTATATCCACCTGCAACAATTCTCTCTCTCTCTTTGTGTTATCCAGGTTTTATCAATCAACAGAATATATTGTGCCAACAACCTATTGCAGCTATTGCAATATGTTGTATATATCCTTAATATTAAGCAGAACATTATTATTAAAAAAAAAACAATATAAGTAGAACAATTGTCCTTGAATTTGTCATCCAAAGACTGTCGTTTAGCCAACGGCTGGTTTGGTTTTTGATATGCGTGTCCATCCATTAAGATCATTTCTGTATTAGCTCTTTACCCTAGGGTCAACGTCTTAATGTAATGATAGAAAAAATGATGAAATGTCTCCAAAGAATTATGCTTGCTGGTAAATACACCAACACAGATTGGTCTGAAGTTGGCTTGCTTCATTTTGTTGAATCAATCATGTGCACTGCAAGTTTTTCAACTTTGTATGTAAAACTATTTTTAAATTATTTTAGTATATACACATACACTAACAACAGTATTTATGTTTGTGTTCAAAGATAAGTTCTCAATGTCTTCTCTTAACCTACTAGATTGTATACAGATTTTGTCAATGTTTTACCTAATTGCTAAATAGTTTTAATACAAAAAACGTTGACATATGGTGTATAGAACTTCAGAAATTAAATGCATTGCTATATATAGCATGTTATGAACTTGTATTTACTTGCACCCTGTGTAATGCTTTAAATGCTTTAACCAACTGGAATATAAGGTTTGTATTAAAACTTAAGCAGTGTAACCAGTTAGGTATATGGTAGATTAAAGTGTCACACCTTTTGGTGGTAAATTCTGAATTGGTGTTGAATTCAAACTAGCGGGTAGCTAGTCAATGTTTTCTTGGGTAAGACGCATTGCCTAACTCACTGGTTTTAATGGGTTGAACAAAGGCTGTTGTCATGTTTCTAACACACTACATTAGTCTGTGTTATAATTTCCACTGTATTTTTCTATTCAAAGTGTAAACATGGGTATCATATAACATGCATTTTAAGGTTTGGTGATTATCCTAAATCAAGCAACAAAGATATTCCTGCATTTGAACATCAAATGTTTGAAGATTTCAGAAAATTTGATGAGGCTTTCCCATATCTGGTGAAAGGTTATCCTTTAAATTCATTTAAGGTACAATTAGTTTAATATTAAATTTAATAAAAAATATTATTTACTCTTGTAAGACTGTACTTTTAGAAAAAATGTATAGAAATAAAACAATCACTCCATTTGCTTTATTTCAATGAAAAACATAGTTTTATGCTATTTTGCTTATAAAAATATTTGCAAAAATTTGTTGACTCTTTTATGGAAGCCAGATGTTTAATTGGCTTTGATAATGTTGTTGCAGGGGCTCGAAGAGTCTAGGAAAAACTTTTGGAAACACCTAGCTTCGGATGAATTAAACAAACGCGAGATGGTATCAGATCTTATAGCTGAATATGCAAGGATCTGTGATGCAGAGAAAGACAGCACACTTCCAAAGAAACTGTTCTCAACAGCATGGGCTGCTCAAGTTAGTGTTTACCCTATATAAAAGAATTCAGGTATAGGAACATGGTTGCCTATCTTTGTCAAATCATGTTCACCCATGTACATAAGTTTTGTGCCCCCACCCAAAAGAAGTAATTAAAAACTGAATTTTCTGTTTTCGCCATCAATTTAACTTGCCAATTTGCCACAACCAAATTTTAATTGTTAAAAGTCGTGTTAATGTGCCATATCTTTGTAACATAACATACTGTTAATATTCCACATGACAAATGGAGGAGAAATTTTTGGCATCCTGCCATAAATTATCAATATCATTTTATTGTATCAAAGCATTACTTCCGTTACTAAGTCAAAAACCATTATCGATAGCTCAAAAAACTGCTTGCAAACAAAACCATCTCAAGGTCACCAATGGTAGATGTTAACTATGTTTACTAAAATAATATTTGTTCCAGTCAAACACAATGGTTTCTGCATTCTGGACAATTTACTTCGTAACGAAACATGGAGATGCAAAGGCTGCAGCTGAAGTTGAAATCCAACGTCTGTTAAAGGAAACCTCACAAACTCTGAACGGCAAAACACCAATTAACTTTAACAGGAATGATATGGATAAAATGACAGTTTTAGGTGGGTTGTGATTGAAACTTTGTAATAAAGAAGTTAACGTGGTTAACTGCTGAGAATCATTTTGGAGAGGAGGAAAATTTGTGTTCAATTTATTTTTATTTTGGAGAATAGGAAAATTTGTATTCAATTCTATAACTATGGTATTTTTTTTGTTTAATTAATTACCAAATTATTGAAAAAACATTATGTAATCCTTTTTGATCTGTTAGACACAGTTGTGTACTGTGTAGACTGTCTCCACGTTCCTTTGATTTGTTTGACCAAGACTCTTTAATTAACTAGGATAGGATATTTATATTTTGGTCCTGTAAACGAAAAAGCATAGGTCATTATCACAAGATCCACTGATGTTATCTGATCAAGGACACAACTGTCTTGCCAGTGATTGGTTTTGATCTTGCAGCATGTTAATTGCCACTATTACTGATTTGACTATCTGGTGTAAGTTTAGAGTTATTTAGTGTAATAAAAGTTCCAAAAAATATTGCAGTTTTGATTTTGTACAATCATTACAGCTGACTAACCATTAGTTTAAAGCCCCAAATAACATTTGTAGACAGCATTATCAACGAAAGTCTTCGGCTTCATGTGTCAGCCTCAATGCTCCGTCAGGCCCTGCAGGATTACGACCTCAAAGTATTGAGTGTCGGCAAAACCTACAGATTGCGTAAAGGTGATCGCGTGATGTCGCTGTTTGAACTCAACCACAAGGATCCCGAGATCTATTCCGAACCAGATGTTTTCAAATATGACCGCTTTTTAAATGAAGATGGCTCACTGAAAACTGATTTCTACAAAAATGGCAAAGTGGTTCGATTTGCATTACAGCCATTCGGTAGTGGATTGAGGTGAGGCTGCTTGTAAATAATTAAGTTTTAAATTAGGAAATCAGAAGTAACCTTACCACTTCTTTTTTTCTCAAAAAAGTAAAAAGTTATCTTTTGAGATTACCTGTTACTTGGTGAGAAACTTTCAAGTACAAGTATGTATGCTGACAAATTATTCCCTCATTCCACACAGTAAATGCCCCGGAAGATACTGGGCAGTCACGGAACTCAAGCAAATTGTGATTTTACTTCTTCTCTACTTCGATTTTGAGCTCATCAACCCAAATGAAGAAATTAAAATGAATAAGAATCGAGTTGCGTTTGGATCTTTGCCGCCCACTAACGACCCAAAAATCCGTTTCCGTCGACGTGTGATGACGTAATAAAATTAAAGTTCAATAATGTTCTGCATAATTTTCAACGTTTTTTAATTGTTATCAAAGTACTTTATATAAAATCGCCGTGCGCTAATTTTTTAGTCCATGATTGTGTAAAATTGTGTAAGTTTGTAATTATATCATGTGCATTGACTTGTTCTCTTACACGCATTACAATATTTCATGCAGCTGCACTTTGATTTGGTTAACAGTAAATTTCCAAGTAAAAAGCTACTTCTGGTAGGTGGTCACTTTTGCAAAGCAATAAAATATACATGTCAGTTTAATATTGCTCCTCGTTTTACGTATGTATAAGAGGGATGACAAAACATAAAAATAATGTCTAGGTAAGTAAAAAGTTTCGCTAGCTACAACAAAATATTTTTATAAAAGATTTAATCCATATTTAACAATACTGTATGTACACGTTGCGAAACCTGCTCGGAAGCTGTATACATCGGATTGAAATCACCAGAGCAATCAAAAGTACTTGGAGCCACAGATCTGTTCACAGAAGAGGCCAATGTATTATGTGGTACTCGCGAACAACGTCGTTATATGTTTCGAGCATTAACTTGGCAATGTTATGACGGCAGATTCAACTGTCTCAACAGTGACAAAGAAGGTTGTTTTGGCAAATCATATTCTGAGCATTTTCTGACCGATTAGCTTGGCGGTTCAGTGCGTCGACTTTCGACCGATAGGTCGCAGTTTCAAACTTTCAAAACTGTTCGCTAGCGAGTCGGTCGTGGCAAGGCATTTAACGGACATTGCATGAACCCAGTGGACTGATGGATTCTGCCAAATTAAAGGAACGTGTGAATGACACACAATACACACCAATACATCCGGTAACCCGACGGTATAGGCACGTATAGGTAATCTGACGACGGCATAGGTAATCTGACGATTACCAGTGTGTTCACGCCCATTGTTTTTTCCCTTTCACGGGGATAAACAATACTGTTTTATCATTATGTTAATTGCAATGAAGGGGTTGCAGGTTCGAAACTTGGCCCTAGCGAGTCAGCTGTGTCCTTAGGTAAGGAACTTTACGGACATTTTTCGTCTGGAATATACGCAACAAACACACTGCAATAGTTCCGTTAAACCGATGGTAGGCGCTCTGAAAATTGCTCATGTGTTAAACGCCCATTTCGTTTTTCCATTCACGGGGGTAGGCCTATACATGAATATCCTTTTGCTGTGTTATTTTTAAACCATAGCAATCCGTTACTCCACCCGCGGAAGTAAAAATGACCTATCATATTCTATTATCGTTGGCTTTTCGGAGTAAAAACTGGGATATTTTCAAAAAATATATTTAATGTTATTGTTATATATATTTTAGTGTTATACTAAAAATATCGACGACAAAATCTCTATTGCAGTGTGTTAAATATATCTGAGACTTTCCTTACATTTTAAGAATCCAATCCTTTACTAGATTTGGGCGATGTCCGCTTTATTGCCTCCCCCAAGGACTATATAGTTAGGGTGCAGCTTCGAGTCACAAACCATCGACTGACATACGACGCGCCAACCTACCAAGATATTTTCGATTTCGCAGATGTTGTCTGGACCCGTAGTTTAATGAGTCAAAAAACTGCAGTAGTCTAATGTTTGCAACTTGTTTAACACAACCCAGGTTATCCTGGTTACCCAATTTTATGGGAAATGGTGTAGTATGATTAGCGTGTTAACATCGTTCCACAGTTCTAATAGGGGTTACCATAAAATATTCATGTTTGTCCTCGTGAATGGGAAAACCAAGGCGGTTAACACACGGGCAATCGTCAGATCATCTCGCCATCACCGTCAGGTTACCGGAGCTATTACAGTATGTTGTTTATGATACACACATTTCTTCAATTTAGTAGAACTCTAATCCGCTGTGCTCAGGCAATGTGCGTTAAATGCCTTGCCCAAGCAAGTGTCTGTGTTCCAATCCTCTTTGACTTATGCCGAGATTACTATTTCTATGACCGAAATAACTTATTTACTGAAGAAAAACTAACTTTTAAAGAACAAACAGGTTTGGTTAGATATTACGTTTGCTGCAGCTTTAGTCTATTGTAAAATTAAAACCGGAAATTCTGATTTTTATCTGGATGTATTTTCTACTAATGTACTGACGACTGGGCTTGTGGTAGTTAATGTACTGCTCCCAGACTGGTACTACCTAATTGAATGGCAACGCCTATGTTCGTAGAATTGCCCGGACGCCTTACATACTAGCATAATAGAATAGGTCCAGCTATAGGCTTTATTTTTTCTTGTTTTAAGCATGACACCGATACTAACACAACAGCAAAGTGGTTACATTTTTAAATGTTTTATTAATGAAATTATCTGCTTAACACAATGTTAAAAAAACTGTTGCATTTTTCGTCTAAGTTTATTTACTCCTTCAAAATTTTTATTTTTAACATTTAAAATAACCTATAGATGGTACATATAGTTCAACAAAGCCCAGTTTTTGTTTTTTTGAAGCAGATGATGTTTTATTTGTTTTAACAAGATTCAGTGATTTAGCAAGGACAAGTTTTTTTTGTTTTATAAAGACAAGGCAGTATGGTTTTTGTTAAAATTGAAACTGTAGCAACATATTAATTATAGGATAGGATAGGATATTCATCTTTATCCCCGTGAATGGGAAAACCAAGGGGGTTAACACACGGGCAATCGTCAGATCACCTCGCGCCCATCGTCGGGTTACCAGAGCTATTGCAGTGTGTTGTATATGATAGACACGTTCCTTCAATTTGGTAGAACCCATTAATCCGCTGGGTTATAGGAAGTAAATTAAGCATAAGTGTTCAGTAAATTAAGCATGAGTGCGACTTATCAGACAAAATTAGTAATCCTCTAACACAAGGATTTACAAGTTGTTTGTTGATAACCCTGTTTTTGTGTATAAATCTTTGGTTTGTCTATCTCTTTTATTATGAAAGAAATGACATACTCATCTAAACAATGTTAGACGCAGTAGCTTTAAAAAATATTTCGTCAAAATCTGTTGCTTTAGTCGTTTTCCAAAAATAATAAACATTCCATTTAAGTGGATCTATGCCTGTTTTTTTCACTTTGCGTGATTAAAGAAAAAACAAACTATTTTTTGTAGTTATTATAAATTTAAGTAAATTTGTTTTAAAATGTAAAATAATCATTCGATTCTTTTTATATAGGTGTTCACGTTTATAGTTGCATTCACTTGTCCTGTGTATCGTGTACGGTATGCTTCGACTTTTGCGCCGAACATTTAGCCGACGAGGCAGGAGAAGACCAAAGCCTGCATCCAGTGGGCGCGGGATCGCAGAGTCCGGGATTCATATACCAGCTCCAGATGGAAAACGTGGAAAAGCAGTCATCTCAGCGCGAGTCCTCTTATTAGATGGAACTGATGTGTCTGTGGATGTTCCGGTTGGTAGCTATTGCCCAAAGACATTGTGTGGAGTTTCAACATGGTTTTGATTTATTTTCAGCAAAACTATTTTAAGTTTGTTATATAATCATAATTATACATTTTGATCAAGAAGGAAAAAGTACAAAACTAATACCTGTTGTAAAATAAGAAATAAGACTTTTATTATAGTTTATTTTAATATATAATTGTTACCAGACTAACCTTTCTTTTAATTGCCTTCTAGACTAAGAAGCCTATTAATTAAACTTCTATATCATGTGTTTACCATTTCTGCTTAAGGTAAAGCAATTTCTTTAATATTTTTAATCCCTTAATACGATTCACTGTGCAAAGTAAGAAACTAAAATATAAAATAAATGAAGAGTTTGATTTTATATACTGTTTTATAATGATAACAATTAATGAGAAGTATGCAATTGCTAATTGTACATCGGTAATTCTTACAACGACTTCCTATCACATTTCTATCACCTCCTGTATTGCTTGTTGTCAATGAAATATACACTCTGTAACCGCCCCAGAAATGTAATGGTTTGTACATAATTCTGTCGACTAAAATGTTAGCCTTTCTATATATATGTGTGTGTTACATTTTCCATTGGCAATTTAAAGTATGAATTTCAATATTGCAATCAAATCATAAGTTTTAATATTTAGCTTAGATTTATAAAGTTAACATCAATTCTTTAAACATACCGTAATTCGTTCTCCACAGAAAAAGGCACTGGGAGAGGTTCTCTACCAACAGGTGATTTCATATCATCTGGATTTGGTGGAAAGTGATTATTTTGGCTTGCAGTTTATGGATGCGAACCAGGTTAATTTCATTTTTTAAATTAAATATAGTTATTGTAAAAATAGTATCCAATCAGGTTTAAAAGTTTGTAGTTGTGATATTCTGCATGTTATTGCAGTCGTAATATTCTGTCTGCTGTCTTTTTACAAGGGTTACCCTCAAAGGTTTATATACAGTTATTTTATATATTGTAATATTTGATTATTTTAAATGGTATTTTATGTTAAATAAAGAAAATCATATCATGAAGACTGTGCAACTAAGGTGTATGTGCAAGATACTTATTAATATTATTGAATAAGTACAAGATCTGATCATGCTTATAACCAACCAAAATCTTAGGTGCCTCATTGGTTGGACAAAACAAAAAGAATAATAAAACAAGTGAAGATAGGACCTCCTTACACGTTTCACTTTCGTGTGAAGTTTTACTCGTCTGAACCAAATTTACTTCAAGAGGAACTGACAAGGTAACATATATTTATATATTAAAAGTGATACCGGTATCTTTTATACACGTGACTAAAATGCAGTTTAGATAATTTCTTTAAACCTTATCCTGTGCCATAGAGATTTATTTTCAATTATGTATTTTAAATGTGATGTATAACAGAATTGGTTTCTGAATTAGCATAAATGAGGTATGTCAACACAGTATAAACCTGTCAATGTGGTGCAAAATTGCTTACTGCAAGGAAATTATAATTTCTTGGAACCTTATTACCACCGGTCGAGCGTAGCTCCGCCCCTGAGGATACACCAGCTTACAATAACTTATATTTTACAGTAAGATAAGTTTAAGTTTATTTTAACCCGATCTCGACGTAAGTTTATTTTTTTGTTGTGGCTTGAATAGTCCTTTATAATTTCTTTCAATACTAGTACTGCTTATCATATTTAAATTTACAAATTAGTACTGTATTATAAATGCATGGTGAAAATAATTTTGTATTTGCCAAGGTACCAATTTTTCTTGCAACTCAAACAAGACATCTTGCGTGGAAAATTGCCATGTCCATTTGATGTGTCTGTGCAGTTGGGTGCTTATGCACTGCAATGTGAGTAAACCTTTAAATAATTAATTTTATTTTAATATTTTTATTTAAATATGTTAAATTTTATTTTAACATTTCCATTTAAATATGTTTAATTTTATTTTAACATTTTCACCTTAGTACAAACCTGCGAAAATGCACCATTTTTTTATGTAAATAGTCCAAAAAAGACATTTCTCATATGTCCGCTGTGGATTAATCAACCTGGTATTGTTTCGTGTTCACATTAGTTTTTACTCAGCAAAGTGATTAACTTGAAATATTGCAATGCAGCTGAGCTTGGAGATTACGATCCAGATGTGCACAATCCATATTTCATTTCGGAATTCCGATTTGTGCCGGATCAAACTGAACAGTTTGAACTTGCTGTCATAGATGCTTACAAGAAATGCAAGTAAGACTAACAAAATCATTGATTTTCTTTATTTGTACATTATATCACATAAGTATATACCAAAAGTTATTTCTGTTTCTGATCATATTTTAACATAATTTTGTATATTATTTTCTATGACTTTAATATTATTGTTCCTTAAATTTAAGCTAAGTGACTGGTAGTTAAGTTTTAATGTAAACATGATTAATATCAATATTCCATATGACTCACTATTATATGTCACCTATTTAATACTCATGCTCCTAACTACAATCCTTTGAGTGGCACACTCCCATTGGAATGTTTATTAATGGCAAAATGACCATTACATGGCAATGCCAAACACATACTTTTATTTTGTTTGTATAAATTGGACTCTCTGTATAACTCTGTATACGCATTGTGAGTCATGAGCACAGTATAAAAAAATAAGTGTACTAATTGGCTGATACTATTGTGATTTTTATTAACTATATAGCCTAACACGCATTGTAACCACAGAGGACAAACGCCGGCGGATGCAGAATTAAATTATTTGAATATTGCAAAGTGGAGGGAAATGTATGGTGTGGACATGCATAATGTTAAGGTAATGTCTGCTTTTTTGGTTATAAAAGTGATTTTATAATCTGCTATCTGAAATTAAATAAACAGGAAGCATAAAATGCCTTCCTATGGCACAGTTTAATAAGAAGTCTGTTCAAATCTTTTATCGCGTAAAACATTTTGTTTTTAAATTCACTCTAACTTTTTGCCTCCCTACTTTATAATCATCCATTCAAAATCATGGTTGTTTTATTTTCTTATCTTGTATTTTTGTACCAGTAATACACAATGCTTTACTATATTTGTGATTATTATTATTATATAAAGTAATTTTAAGAAAATTGTTATGTTTGTAACTTATTAAATTAAATTTCTGTGTATTAATAGTGCCTTAGCTTTTTCACAACTTTGAACAGTATCAGTTAGATACAACACATTTAAAAATCAGTGGTTATCCTTTAAGCTGATGGACCCTGTTATTGTTTATATTAAATATACATTAGGCGATTTTTAGTGATGAAAATACACTATTGGATTTGTTTGTGTTACCAGTGTTTTAACTTCACAAGCAATAAAAAAGACTTCATTAGAAATTAATGCAATTATAAGTCTAAAAGAAATAATAAAGCTGGACATAATGATATTCAATCCCAATTCTAAATATCTGTGCCTGGAAGTTTTTAGTTGTATATATATATATATATATATATATATATATATATATTATATATATTCTTAATAAGATTTAATGAAAACATGTCATTTTCTAGACATAGTTTAGCCAAAACGGACATGTTCGTGTTTTAAGTCATTGGTTGTATTTATTTAATGTACATTGATATCAACCAGACTGTAGAGTAAATAAATCATAGAAAGAGTCTGTCTTTGTACAATACACACTCCTCCATTACCATAGCTATTACAGGCTTTATTAGCCTGTTGGAATTTTTATTGTTTTTAAATCTTTTTTAAATCAGGCTTATTAATAAAATTAGGCTCATTAATAATTATGGACTATGCAACTTAATTTTAATGGCAATGGTCTTATTATTTTTTTATTTTTTGTTGAACACACTATGCTAATCATTATTTAAAATAATGCTGAAGTACTGGTAGTAAATACACAGACTTATAATTATAAGTATTAGTTTTTGTTACTCATTATTGGTTTGCATTTAATTTTAGAGTTTATTTTTTGACCTTGAACTGTGTCTTTAGTATATATGCATGAATACACCACAACCACATCAATTAATCATTCCTTAAGCCAGTGCACATCTATTTTACACACTCCCCAAAATCCATTAATTGGTTTTTAACAATTTAATAATTGTGGGCAGGGCAAAGATGGTAATGACTACAGCCTGGGGCTAACCCCAACTGGGGTCCTTGTTTTCGAAGGAGAGCAAAAAATTGGACTCTTCTTTTGGCCGAAAATCAAGCGATTGGATTTTAAAGGAAAGAGATTGCTCTTGGTGGTAACTGAAGATGATGACAGGGTATAAGATTGCTCACAATTATTTTTCTCATTTTTTACTAGTTTTTGAAAATTAAAAAAGAATCAGTAAAAACACAAAAATAAACCACAAAATGTTGGTATAAATACTGTAATGATTTCTCTAAAATGTTAGGCCAGTTTTTGTAAAGCTATTCAAGTATTATCTTTTGTGAAAGGGTAATAAGTATAAATAATAAAATATCATGTAAGTGTCATTAGATCATACTAACAACAGACATAACCGTATAAGATATTTAAAACTATCTTGGAAAAAAAAGGGTAATGGTTTGTATGCTCAACTTATGTACGCAACTCCAAACAATCTTGGTTATAAAGTTCATGCGTTTAAATAATTGATAGTTGTAACATTTG
This sequence comes from Ciona savignyi, assembly GCA_000149265.1. Classification (NCBI taxonomy): domain Eukaryota; kingdom Metazoa; phylum Chordata; class Ascidiacea; order Phlebobranchia; family Cionidae; genus Ciona; species Ciona savignyi. Next base: position 119,987 of record CH002416.1, on the reverse strand, counting down.
TTAACTCTTTTTTAATTGATTTCTTATTCATAAAACTATGTAAAGAAATTAATTTTTTATGTTTGATTGTTCATTAGTAAATCTGCTGTGCACTGTTAGAATTGTAATTCGTCTTGATAGCTGTAAGCCATTGTTACTACAGTAATGGTTGGCTGACGTTTTCATTTATATCTTAGTTGGTGGAGTTCATACTTACACTATTTTTAGTTGAATTACACTATTTAAAATGGATGTCAGTTTAAACTTTATTTTCAAAATATCCAAGTCGATACCAGCTCTATGTATTAATGTAATGCATGTTGTGAACCTGTTCAAAAAAGTAAGGCTGACAGTAGCAACAGTATTCACCATCCACTGTATCTGTTACACCAATATATACTGGCGAATTCACAATGTTATGTTAACTTCAGGGTGTTGAGCAACAGCACACATTTGTGTTCCGACTGGACCACCCAAAGGCTTGCAAACACTTATGGAAATGTGCCAGTGGAGCACCATGCTTTCTTTAGACTTAAGTCCAATGTACAACAAGGCCAAAGACAACAAATGCTACGGCTTGGATCGAAGTAATTATGCAGCATTTTAATTTTACTTTGCATTTTACTGTATACCATAAGCATTGCTACTTGCTATACTATGGCAGATATTAAACAGTTTGTCAATTAAATGGTCCGGAAACTGCCTTGTGACGATGTATTACATGTTATCTTTTTCTCCACCAATGTTGTAGAAATCATTAATCAACAACTTGTGTTTGCAACAGATTCAGACCGAGTGTCCGTACAGAGTTTGAAATCACTAGGAATCGTGGCCCAAGGAAATCACTAAACTTCGAAAGACGGCCTAGCAAAAGATACTCGCGCAGACCAAGCTTTAAAAGACGTAAGTCAAATGGTTTTAAACAAAAAAAGCATGATGCTTAAATGGCAATTAACAAAAAAAGCATAATTTTTTTTTATCAGAGGTAAATGTTTTTTTTTAAACCTTTATAACAAAAGAACAACAGTTTTGTCTTTTATGTTTCAAAGTACAGTTGTGTCTTCTTAGCTATTCTAATTCTTGAATTCTTTATAATATTTTTTGTATAAATATTGTATTGTGAAGCTATCAAATTATTAAACAAATGCTTTGTAATTCCAAACCATACGGTGAATGTATGAAAGCCATCGGTATCACTCAAAAAGATGAATTATTTAATTTGTTTTGATACCACAGCTGTGCAAAATCGTCCAGTGCCGACACAGGACCAACCCTTCAGCAGATTTGTCCCCCAATACGGACCAGCGGCTCCACCTGAACGACCTCAGAAAAAACAAGTTGCCAATAGGTTTGGGTTTGTAATTTCGGGTTATAAGGTGCTCGGGAGTCCACGTACTCAAACCTAACGAATTGGCTATTGGATGGGGCTAAAATTGTTTTTAGAAATATTTGCATAAAGAGCAGATATCCACTATAATAATAAACACGATTAATTTATCATTTCTAATATAAATCACCAGCTCGGCTATTAATCGATGCTATAAAGTATTTTTTGTAACCCTTACAGAGTTCACACATGGCGTGCAATTATAATTTCCATGTTTAAACGAATTCATGTTGCACGATAAATTGTTGTAAAATTTAGCTATAGTTGTGTAGTTTAAAGTATTAATACCTGATTTCACAATTTAGTTCTCCAAATGAACATGTATACATGTACCATCAGTGTATCAACCTATTTAACTTATAACGTGTTTTAAACACCTTTGCTTCATTCCTGATGGAACTTTTGAAGGTCAATTTTACACTCCTGGTTCTTTTAGGGCAAACAAATTCTTAAAATAGCTATAAACTTTTGCTGAATGGAACCAAAAAGTTATATGAAACAACACAGTACATATCTCCGACATCATGTACGATTGCAAGGTAATCTGACGAATGCTCATGTTCTAGCTGCAACACACATCACATGCTTTTCCATCCTGTACCTCATACAAATCAATCCTGATAAATTCACCACCTGTCTAACCGCCTCATTGCGATTCATGCCCACAAGCATAACTAAACCACTCATCCAAATCCATTGAATACCAACCTAATCACGTTAGTGCTGACAAACACAGCTTTTATTTGATTTTTTTCTTTTGCAAAGAATTTTAAATATGCAGAACATAAACATTTTGAAGATTTAAAAAAGATGTTCCATTAATCACTATCCCAGAAGTTGCAATCAGCTTGTAATTGCATTTCTTCACTGTATTGCGCATTCATACCATTTATTACATTAAAGCAACATGCTGCTGGGAGAAACCAATTTAAAATTTCAGCATGAAAACTTAAGTTGACCATTAAGCTAAATTAGATGTGATTGATTGCTCTCTGACTTACATTTGTGTGAATATTATGTGTTAATCTCAGTATTTGGATTGATCACATAGTCCCCTTAGGCATTTCTTATGTTAAGCTTACATAAACTGTTTTTATATCGTGGCTTTAGGATTACCTTTCCGAAGTTTTAATACTTTCTTAGTTAGTGGCGCAAACACTTTCTTCACTGCGCCAACACGGAACTATAGTAATTTTTAAACTATAAATTGGGTTAATTTATAAACTTTATTGTATCGCATCTAACTGTTAATCAGAACCCGGCAAGTTTGTATTGAAGCCAGCCATTCGTAGTATAGCTCTAGGTGCTATTCTAATAAAAGCCTGTGTTTTTTAATGTTGCATTTTTTAGCAAAAATAGTTGATAATTACACTCCAATTTGGGTGATATGGTTGACAGAAGGAATTTACTGCCACAAGAGAATGATTTAATCATGATTGCACCAGCAACATTGTATTGATAAGCTCATTATAATCTCATTAAACACTTCGCCTGAAGGTGATCCTCCACCATTACCTCCTATATGATATTGAGGCATATGCATGAATAAATGATCTAAACAGCAAATTCAACAGGTCCCCACCCCCCAGCAAGCCACAAAACAACCAACCTTACACCCGAGCAAGTGCACGCCAAGCTTACCAAACTGGTGGAATCCAAGTCTAAATATAGTGTTTCCAGCCATAAACCTGCCAAGTGTTTCCAGATCATTCTAGGCAAGCTGTAAAGGTCATTCTTAAACTTCTAAACATTGTGTTTTACTAAATCATGAATTAATTAAATTTTCTTTAAAAAATAAATTTACAATATATATTATAATGCATTTTCTACTAAACGACTCCTTTGCAAATCTATTTCATTGTGAATTATTTTGACTGCTAATGTATTTGTATATATCAGTTCTTATCGGTGCTAAAGCTTTTTTATATAGCTGCTGACACACAATCCAATATAGCAAGCTCATGAATTTTACGGTGCTTTGTTTTAAATATTCGGTGGGCCGAGCACTTAACTTACAATTTGTACATTTCTGCCACATTTCCTGTTCTGCTGTATATATGATTATTTTTGGTTGGTTTCATTGTGTATTTCCTTCTTTTACTTTAAGTTGTTTCTTCGAATGTTTTACTGACAAGGGAATGAATGTTTTTCATGTCAAGTTTAATTTTGAATTGCCGTAGAACTGTTGCAGTAGTTGCAACTTTGTTTTAATTGTCTTTTTTTACCTTGGAAAGTTTTCTGTGTTGCCATATCAAAGAATTTTCCTGTCAATTAGACGGATTGCGTTTAACACGAGCTGTTAGATAATTTGCACAAATTATTGTGCGACAATCACAGAATGAATAACACCTCTCACTCTTTAGCATGCACACACTGGATTCCGACGTTATTTCTTTTCAGTTTCACACATTTTAAGTTGTTTTTTTACCCACAAGGGGTCGTGTTGACGGGTTTCGTTTGAATGCAGTTTTAATGCGTTGTTGTGCCTATATACGCTTTTGTAAATCTAATCCTGTTCTTTATACATCCGTCGTCGCTTCTTTATCTACTTTCATACGTGTGCGAAGTTTATTAAAAACGTATACCGACTCCCAGTGTGATAATGTGCGGGATCGCTGTAAACAGGGTTAGTACTTGGTAATAGCTTATTAAATGGGTCAGGAGCTTACATTACAATCCGTATGTGTCGGCAACACCAAGGAGAGGAAAGGATGGAAACTGCCCGATAAAGCCATGTAAACTAGTTTTTAACCCTGCCTCAAGACTAATCTCAGAATGCAGAACTAATCCAAACTCCAATTCCAGTCCTAATGCTACGAATTTTCATATTACTCAGTTTCCCTACTTTTCTCTTAGTTATTACCAGTTGACAATCGTTACAAATGATGAAAAAACTAGTTGAAGTTAGCTTGGTCGTTGGATCAAAACTGGCTTTTTTTCCCAAAAATTTAAAATTTTGAAGACTACTAACTCATCACCGGGTCTATAAATTCTTGTAGGAAATTCGAGAACAAACGGAAAACTCAATTTTTTAATAAATTAAATAGGTCGTGTCTACTCGATGGTGGAATGTTAATGACGTATCTGTAAAATAATCCATATTTGTATAAAACTTAGTCAGCGTAAAGCATTCTCGACACGGAATAAACAGACATAGAATACTCCTATAAAATAGACCACTGTATACGATACTCATGTAATAATCAATATTGCTCTAGTCATGATCGTAACCCACTTCCTACCAACCTTTATGCAAAATGTTGAACAACTCGACGACAGTTAGAGTTCCGTCTCGCAGACAACAAAGCCGTCACGAACTCGGCGAACTTGTATGTATAGGAAGGCTCCGGTTATCGCCCAGGCCCGCCACGCTTGTCGTGAAGGAAAGCCTTCCGACCAAAATGTCTAAATTATTTTTTTTTAAATGTACTGCTCACGAATGATGACTCTTTTTATAGCGGAAATCTCTTTTAGCGATTTCAAGTCCAAACCAATCACGGGATGGCGAACGTTTGCAACTTGAAAATTCCATTTAAAACAGCCCACACCTTGCAAGCAAACGTCAAATACCTTGTTTCCAGTTGATGGGCAATTCGTTTCGCCTAGGCGCACTTTACCGGAACATTGGTTGAAAATAGAACGCTTATCTTCCAAATTGGATAGAAGAGAAACTGAAGTTCTGGGGTTCACCAGAAAGTTGTTTGCGACGACCTTAACAAATAATTGACCGGTCTTAACCCTTTAATGCCGTCTGTTTTAATACCGACAGAACAGTGTGTAGCAAAGTTATTTATCATTATCTTCCGCGAACATTTTTGTATTATTCTTTTTTTAGATCACGTCACAAAAAAAACCAAAATTAAAAATAATTAAAACAACACAAACCACACATAAATGTATACATTTTTTAAAAAACTCAATTAACTAAAAATTATCAAATGCAAACCTATAAATCGATTTATACTGGTAGACGCAGAAATTATTCATCTCTCTAGTGCCATCTAGCTGATCAAAACCGGCCGTATACTTTTTACCTATGTAATTTAGAGAAAAATTTGGCATGCCAAAGGAAATAGGAACAGCTGTGCATGCATTAAGGGCTCACTCCAACCGTTTTAACAAAACTTAAAATAATGCTCAAAAAGATATTTCATACGATTTAATAACTTCTTCTACACTAATGCCATGTATAAAAAAAAAGAAGGTCAATTAAAACCGGCATAAATGGAAAATAATTTCAATACAAAAAATAAATATATATATAAATATATATATATATATATATATATATATATATATATTGGGGGGTACACTCAAATTGTGTTTTACAAGTTGTGGTTAAGACTTTTTTGTTATTTTTTTTACAATTGTATTATAGCAAATCGCCCTATCTCAGTTTCAAAAATACAAACCAACGATGCGTGACATCCTACCATGAACAAATTAACGATGTGGCATATGCAGATTCTAATACCCTATTATTGGGCGATTACCTGGAAGGCGATTACTCTGGTTGGTCTTACTAAAATTGGATTACGAGGCATAAGCATTGCATTTGGGATTAAAACTAAAATCACGTTTTTTATTATTTACACAAAACATGTTAGAACACGCTTAAATTTATAATGACTCAAGCAATAAACTACCCCAATGACCTGCCAATGATTGCGTATTAGCAAATAACTTATCCTTCTTCAGGTCTTTTGCAAATAGGTTTTAACCGTCTGCAATGCTAAACCTTTGTTACAAGCAGTTAAGGTGAAAATAGGAGAAGTTAAATCAGCATAATAAATTATTTATCATCTTTGTTTTGCTAATCTAAGTGTTTTAATTTGAATTGCTTGCCATATATCTATACATAAACAATTATCTAGAAATGTACAATATCTTTAATCCCAGGTTTGAACTTACTTTCGAGGATGTTTTATATTTTGTTCGAATGGTTAAATAGTTGGAGCGGTGTTGTGTCTGGTTTGATTGGGTGTTTAACCCTGTGCATGGTCGTTTATCGTTACTGGTGGAAATTACCCCACCCACGGTTTCCCCCGGGGGTAAGAGGAATCCCTATTTTAGGAGCAACTCCCTTTTTTGGCCGATACCCCCAGGAAACCATTGCAAAATGGTCTCGAGAGAAGTATGGACCGGTCATGTCGGTGAGATTCGGACAAGAAGACGCGGTTGTGTTAAACGACTATGAATCTATTCATGAGGTGAACATTTCGTATTATTGTGGTGCGTTGAAAACTCCGTTTTAACTCTTTCACTCCCGGCCAAATGCATTAATTTAAACATGCTGTCCCGCAGTGTTTTTTACAATTTTTGGTCATTTTCAAATTAGCACAGTTTTTCTCAAATTTATGCTATGATTTAATATTTAGTATGGTTGGAAAGATAATTTATCCCTCTTTTAAACAAACCGCACACCTAGAATCTACCTCCAATAAAGAATATATTATATAAACTTTAGTGAACACCACTTTTTATGTAAAGAAAATTCTGCTCGACTGTAAAAATTTTGAGGTGCACTGACAAACGAAATACTCACTAATTATTGGTATGCCCAAATGATATGAAAATTGGAATGTAGATTGTCTAATAGTTTTTGTACTCAGGAAAATTTGAACTGTATTTGTATCTTTAGTAGTTTTTTTACTATTCCTAATTGAAATTTTTCCTAATTTTGACTATATTATGAAAAATTTAACCAAAACGCATTGAAGTTTTTAGTTTTGTAGAACTAAAATAGTAAAAAGTATAAATAAGAACAGTGAAGGAAGTGTAAAAAGGGCATACAAAAGCAAACAAACACAAATACTATATCCAATATTCTTCAAAGCAGGGCACACCGAACTAGCTAGTCTCGCCGCCTTTTTCTTTATCGTGCGCTCAGCAGGCCCAGCTGGATTCATGCTTTGGTGAACACGAAGCATAAACGCCTGCTGCGAAAACGTCACCAACGCTCTCCTTTTTTTCTCAACGGCACGAAATTCACAGAGAATGTAAAGAAAGACTTGCTTGACAAAAAGAGCTTCTCCGCAAGTTAACGCGACTCCTATTGGCTGAGTTAGTCACTTGTAAATTCGTGTAAAATCGATAGAAATAAGAGGCGAAGCCTTGAAAAAGAAAGGCTATCACTCCTCGCATTTTTAATATTTCTCCACGATTCCTTGATCGAATGAGCCATAGCTGAGGTCTCTACCATTACGCATTGCGGAGAAATCGTTTTTTAGATTTGCATCCATTTATCTGGAATTTCAACATTATCAATGCAAAAAAATAGTCTGTCTGGAAAGACATATATAAAAATAATATATTTAACTCGATCTATAAAAATGCACGGTGGTCGTCGGATCTTGCGGATATCATTGCTGTAGCGCTTTGAACGATAATTTAAAAGGTTGTGTATTTTCAAACATATACCACCCGCTGTTCCTGTGTAATATTTTTGTACAAAGTATGCTTATTATTTCGCTAGTGCTTTGATCTATAGTGGCAACTAATAAGCTGAAAAAATGTTGTAAGCGTAAATGTAGTACAGGTCACATTGTACAAAATTACACTTTATACTTAGTTAAGCTTAAGGAATAAATAGGAATTACCATTTGGTATATATGTGCCTTTATGTAATCTTTCCGGTTAATCATTGACCACGTTTGTTGTCTTGTTCACTACAGTCCACAATTTAATGTTTGCGTTGTCTCGTATAAAAACCAAACAAGGTTTGATTAACTATACGTTCATAATTCAGCCAAATACACCCAAACCCACAAAAGTATAAATACATAATTTATATAAAAAAAATCTTATTAGATTCAAACAATAAAAACAAGTCCCATTCCCAACGCAGGCACTGGTAAAGAACATCAACGTATTCCACACCAGACCAAGCTGTTATATAGTTGAGTGCTTCACCGACGGTTATGGTTTCGGGTTCGCAGATGGCCATAAGAAGTACTTGGAAGTCAGAAACTTTAGTCTAGCTGCACTACGGGGGTAAGATTTTAATCCGGTTTAATACAAATTAAACATTATTTTAAAACCTAAGATTTTTCTGTGTTTAATAAGATCTTAAAGAAACATATTATTCATCTAAATCACTTTTGGTATATACGTTTGTAATGTAAACAAAATCGTAGAGTTTGGTTATAACGCTTCGGGCATACTACCGACTAAACAGTTTCGTGGATTCGTGCTTCGCCTTTCGGCTTTTTCAAGATTAAAATTTGAATCTTATGGGTCGGTTGTGACCTCGGAAAAGGCACAACAGACATTGCCTGATCTAAGTGAATTAAGGGATATACATAAATCTCCTATAAAGCCTAAACACATGCAAACAGGTCACCTCTGCATACTAGCCAAATTTAAAACTTTAAAATTGTTGCGGTCCCATGTCACGCAGGTTGGGCATCGGACGTCATACAATGGAGATGCGGGTATCTGGGGTTGCCCAGGATCTTGTGCAAAGATTGGAAGATTGTCGGGGACAACCAACAGATGTTAAGGTTACGCTTTTGTACATGCGTTTAAATATAACACGGTATCAGTGTGCATTTTCATTTGTTATGTGTCCGGCCGAATATCCTAACCCTTGACAAAGCACTTAACGGTTATCACACGGAGCCAGTGGATTAATTGGTATTACAAAAAATAAAATAACATATTCGTCATACCAAACACACGAAAACAATTCCGTTTAACCCCGCCGATGAGCGCGAAGTAAGAGGTTACTTATGTGTATGTCATAACGCATCCCTGAGTATTCGCGAGGCATTTCAACGATTGTCAGTGTGATAACTCTTTTCTTATTCACGGGGATAACACATTTACAGTGCCCTTAAGGACACGCCAAACATTTTTGTTCCGTCTACAACACCATTTTATAATGGACAAAAGTGTTTTACAAACCATTAAAATATATCCCTATTAGCAAAATTATTTTGCGAATCGGCAAAACTGTTTAAAATCAAGAAAAGTTTTTCAAGATCGACAAAACTTTAATTCGCGCAGAAAATGATTTCAAATTTAAAAGAAGAAAAATAATATATTTAACTCGATCTATTGAGTCACGTGTTGTATTTTCGATTTGGCAAATGTTTTTTTTCTAGTCGCCAAATGTATTTTCGAACAGACTCAGGTATTTCAGGTTTAGGCAGATGCATTTAAATCTTGCCCAAGGACACAACTGACCTGTTGATTGCTCCCACCTGTCACCTTTTGTTTAAATTCCCTAGAGCCATGAATTCGGCTTAGCTTTCTGATATTTTTGGTAATTTATTCATCCAAGGTTATAGATTAGGGCTACAACGATACTCGTAAACAAGTCCCACCGGTTAGTCTGGTCCATTAGTGCGACACATTTCAACCGAAAGGTTGCGGGAGCGAAACTAGTCGCTATAGCTCAGGCATGGGCAACCCCTGGCAGCTCGTATTTCTGGCACGCTAGTTCAAGGAAATAAGATTCCTTTCTCTTAAAGATGATAACTTAAAAGCTGTTGTATTATTTGAGCTTTGGCCACGTGCATAAAATGTTTATTACCGTAAGTTGTGAAGATTTGATTATTTATTACCGTATTATTGTTACTTAACAAACACCAAAGAGTACAACAATCCGCTTGCAAATTTCTCAACCTGCTGCCACAGACGAATCGGACGTGAGAGAAATTTGTACGTTTGTGCAGCCAACCAGATGTAGTTAATATCAGTTACCCTTAGCATCCTAATTTACTTTTGTTAGCAATTTGAGATACCTCGTGTTGTAAGGCTAAACATGATGTACGATGTACCGGTATGTTCATTCGGTATCGGTAAAGGTCATAAATGCATATTTCGGCAAGTAAAAAAAGACCGGTAACTTATTTCACATAAGCTCATCGTTACGTTTATCAAATTGCGTTAATGAGAGTAAAAATTCATCGTTAAACACTTTTTCACCTGCCTAAGGTTTCCTCTATCAGTAATAGTACAGCGCTTGCTTATTTTGCAGTAAAGATAAAAATTAAAAGTCATTACTGTAAAACAGCCGAGCGGTTCTCAAACTAGGGTTCGCTGTCTTTTGGGGACCGCGAGACAATTTTATGGGACCGCTAAGCACCTTCCAAAAAATTTAAACGGCGCTTCTGAAAAAAACTGTAAAATTAGGGTTTTACGCAACTTTTCATCCAATCAACTTAACAAACAATTTGTCATGAAAGCTTACAGGCTATAGGCGTTTATGACATCACAAGAAGCTGTTTGATGTCACATTAGTGCAATTCAAAAGTACAGAACTCCTACTATAGTAGGAAATAGTACAACTCCTATTATAGTAGGATTAAACATTCAAAAACAGAAATATGTTTTCACAAATTGTTAGTTGGCACGCGGAAGGATTTTTCCATTAATTTTAGCCTATTTTGGCACCCAGGCCGAGAAAGGTTGCCCATCCCTGCTTATAGCTTGTCGGTTGTGTCCTTGGGCAAAGCACCCAAGGTCCTAAGGAATAGGCCATGTATTGCATCAGAAACGTAAAGTTTTTCAACCGCCGAAGTGAAGTTCGTAAATATTGCATTCGTCTAATTTTTCTCGTAACTTTAATTACACAAAACACCATTCACACGTTGATTGTTGAACTTTATATTATGTAATATACAACACATGGTATGCTAAGTTTGTAAGTAAGAAAAGTTAGCTTGTATAAATCCTAATGTATGATAGGCCTACTATAGCTGTAATAGAGTATGTATAATTGTACAGTATCATTATAACACATTAGCCCCAATAATACATAATAATAAGCGTGAAACTACGGTTTATTGCAATCATTACATCACAATAACAAGTGTTGCTTAATCAATGCATAAACGCTATTTTTACAGATACCAATGCGTCTGTGATACAATAATCGCGATACGCGTTTCATCTTTTAATTTGTGTGTGGCGAATTAATTTCCTCTGCGAATAGCATGTGGCTACAGATAGTTTAACAACAAAAATATCGTCAAATCCACTCCATATACACAGATGCTTATTGGTAGCACAGTTTGCAATGTCATAAGCAGTGTGGTGTTCGGAAAATCGTATGACTACGACGACAAAGCATTCCAGTACGCTGTGCAGTGCAGTTTTGACTGGTAATTTTTGTTGTCACTTATTATTGTTTAATTTATAGCTTTATATCTTTAAACATCTAATGCCATTTCATGAAATGCATTATCCGTGTGGCGTTCACGTCATGCCGACATCATTCAGTTTGCAAATATTTCCAGTTTTGGAGATCCAGAACACTCGGAATATTTAAATGTGCTGTTCTTCTACCCGAAGTTGCGGTTCTTCCCTCCTTTCAATAAAGCACTGGAGAAATTTATTAAAGTCCACCAAGGGCTAATAGGTTGGACAATCCTATATGCTTGTACACATGAGTTACGGTTAGGCATGTTTTAAATAGCGAGACAAAAAGTGGCGAATTAAGAAAATCAAACCGTCCAATTTAGATACATAGAATACGATGTATATTGTAAGCTCATAGGATATTCATGTTTATCCCGGTGAATGGGAAAATGCAAGCGGCTTTATCATACGTGCAATCGTCAGATTACCTCACACTCACCGTCGGGTTGCTGGATATGATTGAGTCATTTCCTTCAAATTTAGTTGAACCCATTCGTTGGCGATGTGCGCTCAGTGCCTTGCCTATCACACAACCTACTAGCTAGCGACCAGTTCCCAATCTATAACATTTGGTGGATAAGCCGCTCAATGACCCATCAAGCTAATCGGTCTGGGAATATATACTGTATTCCAAACAATTGGCTCCACATTTTCTGCAAATTATAGACTTTAAACAGATTTTTACGTTTTTCCAGATTTCAATCGCAAGGAAATCGAAGAGCACGAAAAGAATCTGGACGAGAACGAACCAGCAGATTTCATCGATGCTTTTCTTATTGAGATGAAGAAACATTCACCCGACACTTCCTGGTTTCATGTAAGCGATTTTGCTAACATAATACTTAACATAATACAAAAAAGCTGTACATTCTAAGAACTAGTATATGCTCATCGGTTATACCACGGTAAAATACATTTTAATAGCTCCGGTAACCTAACCCTGTCTAATTGTTATATATCAGGGTTTCTTAAACTGAGGGGGGCGCTGTTGTTCTAGTTTTCGAAAATTAAATTTTTGAGGCTAGGTGATGCGAGCATGAATTAAAAACGTCAAGGAAGCGGGATTGAAGAAGTTTAAGAATCACTGTTCAAGATCGGCGTCTTCTCTTTTATTTCAGGAGGAATAAATATCTTTATACTTTACAGAAAACTCAGTTACTTCATTGCTTGGGCGATATGTTTATTGCTGGTACTGAAACCAGCACCAACACTATACTGTGGGCGATGTTAGCTTTGATAAATTTTCCTAAGGTACAACAAGACCTTTACAAAGAAATCCACAAAGTTTTGGGTGAGTAATTTTCACCTGTTATATTAATTATAACTGAGGCGTTATAACATTTACACATAAATGCCAAAAAATAATATTTTTTATACAAAAACTTGAAATCCAATCTATTCTATCCAGCCTCAAACTTATTAACTTGCCTCCAGGGGAACATGTAATTCCAAGCGCAGACCACGGAGAGAAGCTGCCACTGCTACGAGCTTTTATACAAGAGTTGTATAGATACAGAACAATTGTGCCGATGTCATTACAACACAGGGCCAGCGAAGACGTGGAAATTGGAGGACATCTTATTACTAAGGATACTACGGTGAATACCCCATGTTTATGACCATTCAACATTGTCAAATCATTTTATTGGATCCGATCCAACAACAAGACATGTATAGGGTTTTCAGATGCGTTTAATCCAGCATAACCGACACGAAATAAACAGCCAGAATCAAGGATTTAAAAAAGGTTGACTTACGTGCCTAAAACATAACATTGCACATTTACATTATAATTTCAGGCTAACAATTTTACAAATTACCCAGCAACAATAAAAAACCATTAATTAAATACTGTACTACCAAGCAAAATTCCGTACACCACCTATTTTGGCTGCCTTACTCGAATACGAGACAATGGTATAATTTACGTAATAATGGCCTATCCATAGAAATCACAAGTTAGCACTACAGTTTTTGTCCGGAACATAGCTTTGTCTTAACTACGCATAGTTACAACTAAATAGCTTTGTGCTTCACATTTTATTTGTATAGTATTCCGTGTCGTTTCAACACAGCAAGGGCAAAATTCATACTGTTTTTTTTTGCATATAAACATGAATTTCTTGAGTTGATATAGTAGGGTTTGTGATATAGCCGTTGCCATGTTTTGCATTTGGTAACGAATCGCATTTTATTCAGGTTTCCCTAAACATCGACGCGGTTCATCAAGATGAAAAGTTGTTCAAAAACCCGAAGGAATTCAACATTTATCGACACATTGAAGGTGGAAAATTCGTTTTCAACAAGAAAATTATCCCGTTTGGTATCGGAGCTCGTTCGTGCCTTGGTGAAAAGTTGGCGAAGCTTGAAGTCTTTCTCTTTCTTGCCAACATCATTAGGAGATTCGAGATCCTCCCTGATCCTAAGAACAAATGTCTTCCCCCGTTTAAAGATGGAATCAGTGGCCTATTATACGTTCCATTTCGTTTTAAAATGGTGGCCAAACCTAGGCTTGTAAATTAGACGTTTGGATACTGTGTACATAAGACATGTATATATTACTATGTGTGTGCGTGTGTGTACCTGTGCATGTCCCAGGCAAAGGGATGTCTCTAATTACTGCAGAATCGCTTGAAACCCTAACTCTAACTTCTAACCCTTAGCCTCCAAGTTACCGCATGCCAATGTGGTAGCCAGGAACGGGTTGGGTTATATCATTCCAGTCTATCGGTTCTGTGTGCTAAATATATATGTTAGTTTTCTTTTGCGTTGATTTAACATTACTCCAATATTTTAATAGAACAGTGCTCGGAAATCACTGGCACGCGTGTCAGTTGCTGCAAGTTACTTTTATTAAGATATATATAAGCGCACATAGCTTTGGAGTTTGTAGCAATGAATTGCATACATTTATAACGATCGTGTAAAGCTATATTGTGTATTTATGGCCTATTGTATAGCACCTGTTTAACCGTCAGGAACGACACCGTCAGCAACTTCTTGTTTTATTGTTTGCTGTCTGGTGAGTAATTCAACGGGTTATTCTCTCACAAAGATAATTGACTCCGAACTATTAAATCCTTATCTTTTAGATATGTAGGCTAATTGCCGCACAAGAAATCAAGTATTCGTTACTACTAATTGCAATGACCTGTAGTGAATTAGCGGTGCCTATTCCAAAAATCTTTGTCCTAATTTCCTCTGGCCTGTCAGTCGGGAGATATTTCATTTTTTAAACCAATATCAAAAACGCGTTATGCAAGACGGACCTAAGTAATCGCCTGCTTGAAGCGCAGCTCTTATAGGCATGTATATAACGAATCAGTTTAATCGTATGCATTTTATTGTGTCCACTTATGAGCTACTATAAAGAAACCTTCCAAAACGGAGTCCAGACATTTAAAACCGGCATAATAGAAATTAATTGTAATACAAATAATTATTTTGTCATTCCATACCCAGTTTCACCCATTTAACCGGAAATCCCCATAAACATATAACTACTCGCAAACAGAAAGGAAGATCATATTTATAGAGGTCTTTTAAGATGTAAGGTGCTGGCATATATATATGGGGAGGTTACAATCAAGGATAGGATAGGATACGATATTCATCTTTATCCCCGTGAATGGGAAAACCAAGGGGGTTAACACACGGGCAATCGTCAGATCACCTCGCGCCCATCGTCGGGTTACCGGAGCTATTACAGTGTGTTGTATATGATAGACACTTTTCTTCAATTTGGAAAAAACATTAATCCGCTGGGTTCAGGCAATGTCCGTAAAGTGCCTTGCCCAAGGACACAACCGACTATAGCTAGCGACCAGTTTCGCACCTGCAACTTTTCGATTGAAAGGCGACGCACTTAAACGTTATAGACCAACGGGCCGGACTATCAAAATGTGTTTTACAAGCTGTGGTTAAGGCCTTTTCGCTATTTTTTTACAAATGTATTATAACAAATCGCCCTACCTTATTTTCAGAAAACACAAACCAACGATGCGTAACATCCTACTGTGAACAAATTAACGATGTCGTCTATGCAGATTCTAATACCCTATTATTGGGCGATTACCTGGAGGGCGATTACTCTGGTTGGGCTTACTAAAATTGAATCACAAGCCATAGGCGTTTCATCTGGGATTAAAACTAAAATCATGTTTTTTTTATTATTTGCACAAAACATAGTGTTAAATCAAGATTAAATTTATAATGACTCCAGCAATAAGCTACCCCAATGACCTGCCAATGATTGCGTATTAGCAAATAACTTATCCTTCTTCAGGTCTTTTGCCAATGTTTTAACCGTCTGCAATGCTAAACCTTTGTTACAAGCAGTTGAGGTACAAATAGGAATAGTTGAAACAGTATAATATTTTTTTTTGTTTTTAACTCGAATTGCTTGCTATATATCTATACATAAACAATTTCCTAAAAATGTACAATATCTTTAATCCCAGGTTCAAAGTTACTTTCGAGGATGTTTTCTATTTTGATTGAATGGTTAAATAGTTGGAGCGGTGTTATGTCTGTTTTGATTGGGGCTGTTAACGCTGTGCATGGTCGTATATCGTTACTGGTGGAAATTACCCCACCCACGGTTTCCCCCGGGGGTAAGAGGAATCCCTATTTTAGGAGCAACTCCCTTTTTTGGACGATACCCCCAGGAAACCATTGCAAAATGGTCCCGGGAGAAGTATGGACCGGTCATGTCGGTGAGATTCGGACAACAAGACGCGGTTGTCTTAAACGACTATGAATCTATTCATGAGGTAAGCATTTTGTATTTGTTATGGGGTGCGGTGAAAACTCCGTTTTACATGTAGAAATATCAATAAAAAATCAGTTTTTGATTCATGCCCATCAGGAATACACGGTGATCGTCGGATAACCTCACGGATATCATTTATGTAACCCTTTGAACGATAGTTCGAAAAGGTTCCGTATTTTTAAACCTGTACCACCCGCTCTTCTTGTGTAATACATTAGTACAAAGTGTGCTTTGGAAACTAATAAGCTAAAACTAATAAACAAATGTTGTAAGCGTAAATGTAGTACATGTCACATTGTACTAAATTACATTTATACTTAGTTAAGCTTAAGCAATAAATCGAAATTACCATTTGGTAAATATGTGCGACTATATTAAGTTATTCCGGTTAATAATTTACCCTGTGGGTTGTCTGGTTTGCTAGTTTACAACGTCTCGTTCACTAGTTTACAAGTTCTCGTTCCCTAGTTTAACTTTTGCGTTGTCTCCTATAAAAACCAAACAAGTTTTGATTTATTATTCGTTCATAATTCAGCCAAATACACCCAGACTCGCAAAAGTATAAATACACAATTTATATATAAAAAAAAACTTATTAGATTCAAAATACAATAAAAACAAGTCCTATTCCCAACGCAGGCGCTGGTAAAGAACATCAACGTATTCCACACCAGACCAAGCTGTTCTATAGTTGAGTGCTTTACCGAAGGTTATGGTTTCGGGTTCGCAGATGGCCATAAGAAGTACTTAGAAGTCAGAAACTTTAGTCTAGCCGCACTACGAGGGTAAGATTTTAATCCGGTTCAATACAAATTAAACATTATTTTACAAAATAAGATTTTTCTGTGTTTGATAAGTTCTTAAGGTAACATAATTATTCATTTAAATCACTTTTGGTATATACATTTGTAATGTAAACAAAATCGAGTTTGATTATAAAGCTTCGGGCATACTACCTGTAACTGCCGAATTGCAAAAGCAGCTACAGTATATCTGTTTGGGGGGTTTTTGGGCCGTATGAAATGTTAAAGACTCCAACTTCAATCAAACAAATCTTTAGGTATTGAATTTGTATTTGCGTTGTACGAAGTGAATTGAAGTGAGTTTTCTGCGAAAGGTTAAATACGCATTACCATTCACAGATATATAAGAAATGACAATACAAATTAAAGAAGAACATAATCACTTACTAACTATTCGTGGCCTATTAAAGTTGCAATTCCTATAAGTTTCCGTTGATTCAATTTTAAGTTTAATTAACAAATATTCTGAAAATAACAATCAAAGGGTATTAATTAACACAAGATTACCAATTAAAAAGGATTAACTAACAGCTAAAATAGATTACTGCAAACCAATATACTGCGAACACGTTTGGGCTAGTGTCCCTTAATGAACAGAGTTCCGACATTCGGGTTTTCCCGCCAAAACCGCATGGAAGCAAAAATGTGTCCAAATTATTGTGTCAAGCATAGGCAAAATCATTGAATTAATGCAACAATTTGAACACCAAAGCTTAGTTTATCTAGATACTTTCGTGAAAGGAAGTTTATTTACCTAGTAGACTATAATTAGTTCAGTTTTGTTACATTTAAGGGATTTAGGGCTATTTTACCTCACTTTGACATGTTGTACCAATGCGGCAAATTGACTTTTGTTTGTGTAAATAGCAGATTTAGTGGCGCCAGGCATTTAGCAAACTTTGAACCTAAACCTTCCTTTCCTTAACTATTTCTATTTTATTTAAGCTATATACCGGTAGCCTGTAAGTATAGCGTACTATACCGGCCTTACTGTAAATTGAATACTCCAGAAATTACTGTTAAAATTGAAATTTATTTACAGACTATATCAGTCAGGAGCCATTGATTATCAAACACTAGAAGCATGGTAAAAAAACAAACCAAATAGGCCAACTAGAGATATCCATTTCACAAATCACAATATTATGTAATTTAATAAGTCGCCCTACTGCAATGACTGCACGAGATTTTTCTTAGCCATGGTTTTGCTGCCCAATTCTTCTCGGCTAGCTTTAAATTCTTTTTTTTTGTTTTTCTCTCATTTGTTTGCAAATAATTTGTAAGCGAACATGGACGAATCTCTTTAAGATTTTTATCTTAACACTGTGGCAAGTAGGAAATTGGAAAGATTCGGTGGCTGCCGACACTTGTTTTAAAATAACTTTTCTAACATTTTTCATTGCTTTTAATTTAGCTTCCCCAATTAGTCTCATGGTTGATTCTGATATTTTAATCATGCTGAAAACTTTGTCCGAGACTTCAACGAGAGAGTTTCCAGTGTAATCTTTTAATTTTGTGAGCTGTATAGAATCATCATGCAACAGTTGCACACTCGATAGTTGAGAGGTAAGAACTTCCTCCATACATTTGTCGCATGTTATTTGATGTTTTTTTACTCTAGAAACACTACCAGCCAAATAGTACAAACTATTGAGATCACTCTTGTCAAAGTTGCATGGTTCCAAAGATAGTTGCAAGTCAACTTCAGGTAACGGTATATCATTAGATGCTGCTGCCAGTTGTGCTGGCTGTTGTAAAAATTCTGCCAAGTATTAAGTGTCATCTTTTTGATAGTTTCCCCCGGAAGAAGTATGCAGAAATTGGGCAACGCTTATCATTTTCAATGCACATTTAAATTCAAGAGGCGAAGGGGTGGGATTTTTCAAGCGAACAGAACTGAATAGATTTTCAAGGCAATCCTGTGTGAGCCTAGAGGTGAGTAGGTAAAGATGCCATTGTATCTAGAATACTGAATCAAAATTAACTTTAAAAGTAACTTAGCAAACTTTTATGTAACAACAAATTATTTAAATGATGAAATTATTAAAAGTTTTATTGGAATAAATAACTGTAACAAATGGGATCCCAACTTTCAATAGTTTCTTCTTCGGCTTCACTCGTCTCTATAACTGCAGATGATGAAAGTTGGCAGTAAGAATGCTCTTGAACAAGCAGTTGTTCTCTTTTCTGCTGTGCAGCAAGTAAATTTATTCTTTTTTTAGGTGATTTTCGAGGACTCTGTATTTTTTATGAGCAAACAGCGTTGGAACTGCTGTCTTCTTTAATTTTTTTCCCCATAACGAACTGACTGCAGTGAAAATGGTCCTGTAAGAAAATGTGTATGTACTTTGTTTCATTTTAATTTTTTAGCAATGTTTAGGCCTACACTAAAAAGTCTAAATGTCATTGATATGTCCTGTTGTGTCCTGTCCTGTAACATCCCATTGTCCTGTTCTGTTGTGTCCTGTCCTGTTTTACCAACAACCTAGTGAATTCTTAGCATGGTATTCGGAGTACAATTTCTCTCCTATGATTCAAAATGCTTACAGTTTAAATACTTAAGTTAATAATAACAAAATACTAACTTCACATAAACGAGAATTGTCTGTAACTTCCCAATTTTTTCTGTTTAATTTTGCTTTCCACAAAACTCGCTTTCCTTTTTCTTTTGGGAATCTAAACATTTTTTTCTTATTTTCAGTGTGGTTTGTGCAGCCCCAAGCACTACACCCTGTCATTTTATTGCTATGATGTAAAATCTGTATTCAATTTAACCGTTTTACCTTTGTCAGACTTGTATATAGCAAATAAATGTATAAGAATAAACAAACATGATGCAGTTTTTTATTTAATAACTGGTAGGTAAAATCAGTTGCATGATATGTTCGAGACACCACTTTTCATTGTCTACTACTGAAATTCTGTTGGAGTTTCATTATTGTTTGTCGACTTTATCATCTCAAGGGGTTTGAAGACTTTATCATCTCAAGGGGTTTGAACTAATTTCATCCCTTTTGGAGAGATTATCTAAAAAGTTAAAAACATATGCTTGTCTTGATTTATGAAGTTTTCTTGCAAGTTCCGTAAGATATTCCATATAGCCAGCAAGAAAATGCGACTTCTCTAGGCCATATTACACAACCCTTAATCCTGTAGCAGCAGCAAAGCAAGTAACAAAAACAATTAGGTGCAAGATCAATATGTTATAGGCTTATCGCCCCACCATCTGACAGACTTGCAAAACTCAAATAATCTTATGAGTTCACCACAGTTGCTGAGAAAACTCTTTGGTTCAAGTCCTGCAACTGTAGGCCTAATAGCCTAGTGCTAATAAAATCACAGTCTAAGTAATATATATTTGCAACAGAACAATTTCCAATTAAATAAGCTAAGTACAACAGTCCAAATATTAGTAAATAACCTCACAAACTCCCGTACGCATTAATTTTATACACATTTGTCTGAAACTGCGCACTGGGCTTGTAGACAATTTGGACACAAACAGTTCTTCTAATTTTCAATGACGTAACTCTCTCTATTAAGGAACACTAGTTTGGGCTATTCTCACATTTGGGCTTATATTCACACTTGAACATAGCATAGAAATCAAATAAAAAAAAAAAATAAACATTAAATTTTCGCAGTTACATTCCGGCCCCTTTAAGCGATGATATTTTCACAGAGAAATTGAAAAGCTTAACATAAAAGAAAATGCGAAAATCATTTTAACCACTTGTTGTGTAACAATAACGAAGGTTTGCACTTTGAACAACTAACTTGGCAAGTACCAAAGAAAAAATTGAAAGTTGTAACTCAAGTAAACCACACCACACTAGTCAGACAAAAGGCATAGCTTTGTAATTGGCCTGTCAAACACAAAATTTTAGTTTGTAAACGGACACTTCGGACGGTTCCTGATTTATCAGGATAAGTTTCTATGACACGACCTAGAGACCATGTGTTTCTAGGCATATGTTCATCAACAATGAGCACCACATCATTGACAGCAAAATTCCGACAGTTTATTTTCCATTTTTGTCTTTGTTGTAGTAGTGGCAGGTATTCACGAAGCCACCTTGTCCAGAAAATGTTTGCAAGATACTGCACTTGCCTCCATCGTTTGCGAGAATAAACATCCTTTTTGTCAAAGATCCCAGGTGGCAAATTAGGTTGTTGTTTCAGGTGCAGCAAATGATTTGGTGTTAACGGTTCCAAGTCTAGTGGATCGTTAGACACAGTTGTCAAAGGCCGATTATTGATTATTCCTTCTACTTCACATAACAAGGTACTAAAACTTTCTTCATTCACTGTTTGTTCCTTGCACACTGAAGCGAGCACTTTACGAATTGTACGAATCTGTCGCTCCCAAACACCACCGTGGTGGGATGCACCTGGGGGGTTGAATATCCATTTAATTTGTTGTTGTAGTAGGTAGTTATGTATTGAACTTTGATTCCATTTTTGTATCTCATGTTGGAGTTCTCGTTCAGCACCAACAAAGTTTGTGGCATTGTCAGAGCGAATTTCTTGTACTTGTCCTCTTCTTGCTATGAATCTTCGAAGAGCTTGTATAAATGATCTTGTGTCAAGGCTGTGTGCCACTTCTATGTGGATAGCTCTGGTTGTGAGACAGGTAAATATAACACCATATCTCTTTAAGTTGCTTCTTCCCTTACGTATAAGAAAGGGACCGAAGTAGTCAACACCGACATATGAAAATGGAGGCTTATTCGGGGTGAGTCGATCATGAGGAAGATCAGCCATACGTTGCACACCACGTGCTGCATTTGCTTTGCGACAATGCATGCAATTGGCCAGAACTTTTCTAACTCGTGGAGTTTGCTTGAGTGATCCAGTATTTTTCACGAAGTACGGCCAATACATATTCTCTTCCCATATGACCGAAATTGGAGTGAATATCTTCTATAATCAAGGAAGCGATATGACTGTCTTTCGGAATTATCACTTGATGCTTTGCTTCATAGGATATTGGTGCAGCAGTAAGTCGTCCACCAACACGCAACAGTCCATCCTTCAGTATTGGACTTAAGTTTAGAAATTGCACTGGACTTTAAATTCTTGCCACTAGAGACACAATTTAATTCAGAGTTGTAATACTTTTCTTGTAGATATCTTAGAATCTCAACTTCTGCTTCATTTACCTCATCAAGGGACAGAGGTGGGATTTTTCGATGCTTATAGTTTGTTGATGGGTTCTTCGAAACTGAGCGTGCCGAGTTCAGCAATCTGCCTTTATATCTTAAAATCCAAGCAAGGATTTTCTTGGTACGATTCCAATTGGAATACTTGGTGGTAATGCAGTCCATAAATTGCAAACTTGGCATTGTAGTTAGACATGATTTAGCAATTCTTTTTACTTCTGGGTCTTCAGGTGATAAGTGTTCCAGAAATTCTGGTTGTTTAGGCCAAGCAACACAGGCCTTCCAAAGAAACTCAGGTCCATTTGTCCATCGTGTGCATTTTAAGAATGCATCAATTGAGAGTCCCCGCGATGCGTCATCCGCAGGAATTTAGGCCCGTCGGTACGTATTTCCATTGTGTGGATGATGAGTTCTCTTTGATAGTTTCCACTCTGTTAGCAACAAAGGTGTGGAATACTTTATCTTCATTTGTGAGATACCGTAGGACAGTTGTGCTATCTGTCCAGAATAGAGATGAATTGATTGGCATCTGCAGCTCCTTGCGCAACATCTTGTCTGATCGGATTGAAATAGTGGCTGCACTTAATTCAAGCCTCGGAACTGACAAGCGCTTTAGTGGGACAAGACGTGTTTTACCATATAAAATTGAACAGTGAACATCTCCAAGG
This sequence comes from Ciona savignyi, assembly GCA_000149265.1. NCBI lineage: Eukaryota > Metazoa > Chordata > Ascidiacea > Phlebobranchia > Cionidae > Ciona > Ciona savignyi. The sequence continues at coordinate 97,071 of CH002416.1, read as the reverse complement.
CTATTCACCAATCGTATGTACGAAACTGATCCATATGATTCTTCAGAAGCATCCGAGAAATGGTGTAACTGTATATCAGTGACCTTACCAAACGTGTATGGTTTGTAACATCTTGGTACTTGGAAGTTCGACAATTTAGGTAATTGATTTACCCATTTGAGCCATTTTTGTTGTTCTTTTGGTGGAATTCGTTCATCCCACCCTAACTTGGATTTGCACAGAGTTTGTAGCAATACCTTCATAGGCTGTATAACAGCAGCACCAAACACCATTGGGGTCATAGATTGAATTTACTACAGATAAAATTCCACGTCTGGATTACAGGTTTGTCTTTAACTTTGACTCTGAAACACAGAGAGTCATTTTCTACATTCCAGGATAGACCCAGTGCTCGCTCGACTGGTAAGCGGTCACAACTTAGATCCAAGTCCTGGACTAGTTTGGCTTGTTCAGATTTTGGGATAGAGGCCAACACCTCTCTGCTGTTACTGATCCATTTTGTTATTCGAAATCCGGCTATAAGTTCAGAAAGATCATTAACCAGCACCTTAGCTTCCTGAATAGTTGCAGTCGAGGTAAGACAGTCGTCGACATAAAAACAGTTATGTACAGTGTCAATGACAGTAGAACTGAAGCTTCCTCTGTTGTCATCTGCAGTTTTTCTTAATGCAAAATTTGCACAGCTTGGTGAGCAGATAGTACCGAACAAAAAGACAGACATCCTAAACTCTTCCAGTTCCTCCTGTATGTCACCGTGCTTCCACCACATAAACCTGAAGTAGTCTCGATCAGATTCCGTAACTTTTACTTGGTGGAACATTGCTTGAATGTCACTCATTAAAGCAACATTTTCGCGTCTAAAACGAGACAAAACTCGCAACTAAATTGTTGGTTAAATCCGGCCCCTGTAAGAGATTGTCATTCAGGCAAATCCCCTTGAATTTGGCAGAACAATCAAACACGACCCTGATTTTATCTGGTTTTTCAGGGTGATATACTCCATGGTGGGGGATATACCATGTTTTTCCCAGTGGACCGGTTGTAGTGACCCTTTCTGCGTAGCCTTTGGTTATCATGTCTTGTACGAATAGTTTGTAGTCTTGATAAAAGTGAGGTTCCCGGATGAACTTTTTCTTCAATTATGCAGCTCTTTGTTCTGCTTGTATCTTGTTCACTGGCATCACTAGGTCTTGGTTTTTGATTGGTAAGTCAATTTCGTAGTGACCATCATCCCTATGCTTGACAGATTTGGATACCCTTTGCATAAAGGTATGTTGTTCCACTGACATTTCCTTTTTCTCGTTGTTAATAGAGTCCATCACATCTGTGATTAGCTGACACATTGGGTGAGGTTCTGTTTTTATGAAAAAGCTTGATGGACGGTTTCTTGAATATATTTTCTTGCTTGGGCAATTGATTATCCATCCTACAGAAGTTTTAATTGCATAATGTCCGTTTGCAGCTCTTATGACGTTTTGAGGTTGCAGTACCTTTACATTGTCGTTTCCGATTAGCAAGCCAACTTCTGCACTAACTTCGGGGATGTGAATGTCTTTAAATTCCTTGTATTGGTCAACGTCATTCGACATGGAATTTCAGCACTAGAGACGGGCAACTTGGAGTTTGAACACATAGGGTTTAAAGGAATGCAACTTGTCTCATCCAAGTCCAGTAATTCCAAATTTTTAATGACCTTCACTCTTCTGTGTTGGTGGTCTCCATTAATTGTTGATGTCCAAATATCTTTTACCGGTCCATTTACACTTAACTTGTTTATTAGTAATTCTGTGATAAAAGAGGATGTACTACCATTGTCTAGAAAAGCTTGAGTGATGATTGTTTGTTTGCTTCCTTTAACACGAATCTTAACAGGCAGAATTGGTAAAAGGTTGGGTGTGCCACCTTCTATAAGCTTTGTACTTGTTGCAGCAGAAATACAATCACCTTGTATCTCGGACTTTGGTTTGGAAACAGGGTCAGCAATTTTAGGTTTGGTTAGAGACCGTTCTTGTTGTACATCAAAATCAGGTGGATGTAATAATGTGGAATGCCGTCCAGTGCAGTTTGGCTTACTGCATGGCTGTTGTCTAAAACAATTACGTACAATGTGACCAGCATTTAGACAAGAAAAACACAAATTTCTTTCAGTAACAAATCTCTTACGGACTTCGAAGTCCCAACTTCGAAACTTTGCGCATTGATTGAGATAATGCATCCCGTCGCATAGTTTGCACCGTGGTACATTGTCCCATTCTGTTGTCATTCGAGTTGCAAAGCTCATTCCTCTTGGTTTCTGGTAGTTCATCCGTGGTGCAGAAAGAGCTCTCATTTGGCTAGGCGCTTCGTATATATAGCAAGTCGATTCACGGGTTTTCTTATGAACATATTTGGATAAATCTTTGATGCTGATTTCGTTTTTCGTATTATGTAGGATTTCATCTGCTAGTTGCAACCAGCCTCCTTGCCATGTGGTTGGAAGTCTCTTCAGAATTTTTGTAATAGTTTCCATATTGTCTATATTGTATAGATAGTTTATGCTTTCTAAAGTGTTCATACACGCTTTCAGTTTTGCCGAAAATTGAAGTAATGTTTGTTTGTCCGTCACATGTATTGCAGGCCCATTCACAATAGTATCTAGACAGGCACGTGCAATTTGATGTCTTTGACCGAAATACTCTTGAAGCAATTGTCGTGCTGTTTCAAAACCTTCATTTGGTGGCATTAGGAAACATCCTTTAACCAGTTCTTGTGCAGATCCACCAGTATATTGTGACAGGTAAAACAGTTTGTCTCTTGGATCATCAACATATTTTGAAACAATTGTGTCAAAGGCGATAATAAAGTTAGGATAAGAAGCAGGATTTCCATAAAAAATAGGAGGCTCTCGTTTGGGAATACCAGGTGGTTTTTGGTAACCAGAAGGAAAATTTGGGTTATTGGTGGGGGTAAAACTTATGTCATTACTATGTGTTGTAGGAGTACAAATTACATTGGGAATGCTTAGGTTTGTGTCACATTTGGGTGGAACATTTTTCTCACAAAATGATGGGAAAATTTTTGGTTTTTCATAATTTTCAGGAATGGATTGGGAAATGTGAGATACATTAACAGGTACAATAGGACGAGAAATATTATTACAAACACAAGCAACATTTAAATAAGATTTGGTACCTGTAAGCAAGGGAACGTTACTTGTATTGGTTGTTGATACATGTGGATGATGTGGGGCATGGGAGTTTATCTCTGCACTGTCACAAATGACTTCTGTCGCCATATGGGGTTTGGTTTGATACCGGTGTCCCAGTTAACTCTAGTTCAACTGATGCTTTATGTATTTCAGTTTGGAGCTCAATTTCCCTTCGTCGCTGTCGGTATTCAATCTCCTTCTCCTCTCTCGCTTGATGCTGTAGCAAGTCCTCGTGCTCCTTCTGTTTCACTCGCTGAATTTCAGCTTTCTCAAAGGTCATGCGTTCTTTAAATTGTTGAATTTCCAGCTCATTTAGCTGCCGTTGATTATTTAGTTCTATGAGCAAAGTTGCTTTCCTTGCCCTTGCACTACTCCTTGAACTTCTGCTTGACCCAGAGCGATGTGATTTGGTATTGCAGGAACTCTTCGTATTCCCACTATTGGATACACTATCCTCTGGTTCAACCACAGAGTTTGCTTGCATATGATAGGATTTGGATCTAGTTATCACTGGAGATCTACACATGTCAGATCTAACCTTGGTTGCAACTGTGGCTGTAGCACCTGCTTGGTTTTCTTCAGAATTGATTGGCACGACTTGGGTTTCATCAGGATTGGGTTGTGACTGTCTGATCACTTGGTTTCCTTCAGAAATGGATGACGTACCTTGGACTTCTTTAGAACTTGGTTGCAGTGCTACATTTGGATCAGCTGTTGGTTGGTTAGCTAACTCCTCTTGGGTGGGCTCACTAGATGTGGTATCCATTGAAATGCAGGAATAGTTAAAAACCGAATGTAACTGCCGAATTGCAAAAGCAGCTACAGTATATCTGTTTGGGGGGTTTTTGGGCCGTATGAAATGTTAAAGACTCCAACTTCAATCAAACAAATCTTTAGGTATTGAATTTGTATTTGCGTTGTACGAAGTGAATTGAAGTGAGTTTTCTGCGAAAGGTTAAATACGCATTAGCATTTACAGATATATAAGAAATGACAATACAAATTAAAGAAGAACATAATCACTTACTAACTATTCGTGGCCTATTAAAGTTGCAATTCCTATAAGTTTCCGTTGATTCAATTTTAAGTTTAATTAACAAATATTCTGAAAATAACAATCAAAGGGTATTAATTAACACAAGATTACCAATTAAAAAGGATTAACTAACAGCTAAAATAGATTACTGCAAACCAATATACTGCGAACACGTTTGGGCTATTCTCACATTTGGGCTTATATTCACACTTGAACATAGCATAGAAATCAAATAAAAAAAAAAAATAAACATTAAATTTTCGCAGTTACACTACCGACTAAATAGTTTTATGATTTCGTGCTTCGCCTTTCAGCTTTTTTAAGATTAAAATTTGGATCTTATGGGTCGGTTGTGACTTCGGACAAGGCACAACAGACATTGCCTGAACTCAGTGGATTAATCGGTATATAGGATATACATAAATCTCCTATTCAGACTACACATGCGAACAGGTCATCTCTACATACTAGCCAAATTAAAAACTTTAAAATTATTGCGGTCCCATGTTACACAGGTTGGGAATGGGACGTCATTCAATGGAGATGCGGGTATCCGGGGTTGCCCAGGATCTTGTGCAAAGATTAGAAGATTGTCGAGGACAACCAACAGATGTTAAGGTCACTCTTTCGTACATGCGTTTAAATATAACACGGTATCAGTGTGCATTTTCTATATTTTCATTTGTTATGTGTCCGACCGAATATCCAAACCCTTGGCAAAGCACTTAACGGATATCACACGGAGCCAGTAGATTAATTGGTATCACTAAAAATAAAATAACATAACCGTGATACACCACAACACACGAGTCGCGTGTTGTATTTTCGATTTGGCAAGTGTATTTTCTAGTCGCCAAATGTATTTTCGAACAGGCTTAAGTATTTTAGGTTTAATCAGATAAAATTAAATCTTGCTCAAGGACACAACTGACTTGTTTGAATGCTTCTACCTGTCACCTTTTTTTTAAATGCCTACCGGTTAGTCTGGTCGATTAGTGCGACACCTTCTCAACCGAAAGGTTGCAGATACGAAACTGGTCGCTAGCTAGTCATTTGTGTTCTTGGGCAAGGAACTTAACGGACATTGCCTGAACCAAGTGGATAAATGGGTTCTAACAAATTGAAGAAACGTGTATATCATACTCAACACACTACAGTATCTCCGGTAACCCGACGATGGGCGCGAGGTAATCTGGTGATTGCCCGTGTGTTAACCCCCTTGGTTTTACATGAATATCCTACCCCCTATCATAAAGTATCGATAATCGCTGGTCAAGGTATTGGATGAATGAATAATCGCGATTATGGTTAGTAAACATGTGGAATTCGCAAAATCTAAACTAAACGTCTTTAACGGAGTAAAATGCGGTTCTTGACAATAAAACTATAGTGTGTCATTAAATTAGGATTGCTGGTAAAATCAACCTTTTTTTCAAATTATTGCAACAACCTCACACGCCGATGTGTAAAACCTAACCACGCTTATACCTACTTAAGGAATAGTCTATGTATTGCATCAGAAACGGACAGTTTTCCAACCGCCGAAGTGTGGTTCGTAAATAGTGCATTCGTCAGGTTTTTCTTGTAACTTAATTTACACAAAACAGCTTTTACATGCTGATTGTTGAACTTTATGTTACGCAAAACAACTTAAGTTATTAGTTTTTAGTAAGAAAAGTTAGCTTGTTTAAATCCAAATGCATGGCACTTTAGCTGTAATAGAGTATGTATAATTGGATAGTATCATTATACCATAGAATACTATATGATTATACATTAGCACAATAATACACAATAATAGGCGTAAAACTACAGTTTATTGAGATGATTACGGAGGTTAGACATAACAATGCGTGTGTGTTTAAACGCTATTTTTACAGATACCAATGCGTCCGTGGTAAGATAATCGCGACACGCATTTATTAGTATCGTCTCTAAGTAGTATCGATGTATTATCGAGATTAACAAAATCAAATCCATTCCTATGTAACGGTGAGAAACGAAATTTTTCCAAAGCGAAAAGGCAGAAACGAAAGTTTCGTTTCTGAAAAAAAATGTATTAGATAATTTTTTTAGAAGTTAGGTGGCACTAGAGGTCAAACAGTAAAATAACCATATAACTTTTTTTAATGCAATAACGGTGTCTGGCCGAATGGTTAGCGCGACAGATTCGTAGTTATGGACCGGCCCATGTTGGTTTCGATACTTAACCCGGGGAATATTTGTTTTATTCACATGAACCAGCCTAGTTAAAATTGGTAAAACGTCACAGTGACGTCATGCAGAACATTGGCGGCGTGAGAAATCAGCTTTGTCGCGCGTTATTATGATGTCATAATTAAACTCGAGTTATCAGTACAATCACCTGCCAATAGTGGTGTGAATAATGACTCATAATGGAGTTACATTATTACTTGTGTAATCCCAACAACAGAAAGATTTTTTTTGTTTGCTACACAAAATTACAAATATGGTGCTCAGTTTGTGATCATATGTTTATTAATCACGTGCGTCATCGAGTAGCACATAAGCTAAATGTTCTATAGCAGAAAGCGGTTACTTAATTTGTCCTCAAAGTTTTGAAGACAAATTGTACTTGCCCATGTTTTGACCGATTCACCTCTTAGAAAGATTTAAAACTCTTAAACCACGAAGCATGCGATATCACATTTTACTGTCATAATACTAACATAACAACTTTTCGTTATCGTTTCTGGAAACAAAATTTTCGTTTCTCGGGTAAAATTTTCGTTTCTTAGAAACGAAAATTGTGTTTCTTAAATGAGTTTAGGATTATTATTTCCCAAGTTCTATGATTACATAATTCGTTAAGCTGTCACAATATCAACAATTTCGAGTGAAAATGATTGCATGTGCAGTTAATAAATGTAGTTGGACCTTTTAAAATAAGATAATGTATTTGTTGTATTCATTTAAATGAAACATAAATGTATGAACCCACAATATTAAAAATAATACACTGATTAGTACTTTTTACGGGCGGTAATAGAAACAAACGGGGTTAAAAGAGTGATTTAAATTCGTGTAACCGATAAACATTAAAAAAACTCGTCATAAATAATGATTTTAATTTAGAATAACATTAGAGAGATTTTCAGGTAGATATACATGAACAAACTGTCGTAAAAATAACAAAAAAACGAAAATTACGTGACTAAAGATAAAATGGATGATGATAATTACTCCAAAAGTGATTACGTTAATGATTTTTAGATTTTTTGCTTTCCGAAACTCGCCTTTGTGGTGTGTCATTTGGTTAGTTCTGCTACAACATACTTTTTCTGCAATCATTGTGTTTATCCATAATAAACAACAAGTTTTGCAATACGTAGTTAAACTAAGTGGCAAGATCATCGACTTTACTCAATGATGGTTAATTCAGAACGGAAAATGAGAACTTGGTTCGCAATAAAGAATATATTTAATTATATTGTAAAAAATTGATGTGTGTTAATTGCAGCATCACACCTAAGTTCATTAATATACTGCGAAAATTTGTCGACATTTATATATGAAAGCGGGCTGATATCACGTCAATGACGTATATAAGAAAATGACTTAAGGTGTTTCCGTAATATGTTTGAAAATTGTCCTTTAAAAACGATTGTCATTTTTCTTTCCTATAAACAATAATCATATTTTCTAACATATTATATTAAATCTAATAGGTCCACTTTTTAATGATTGTGATTGAATGACAGTTGAACCAATGTCCTAAAATAGTTAATATTCATGCCTGTATTGAGAATTGCATGTTAATCTGAACAAGGGATTAATGTTTTCATATATTGTAGTATTATGAAATTAAATAAGATCGATATAGCGAACATTTTGATAATTTGACCTTGTGTGGGTGCGTTTGTGGCGCGCGTTTGAAAACCAAACAAGATATAAGTTTTTTGGGGGGAACAAATTTAAAGGTATGTTATCTACCCATCTACCAATTTTTATGTACTTACCACAACAAACCGTCGATTTAGGTATATCCAAGTTGTTTCATTTCAACCCAAAGCGAAAATACTGATAATTTGACGTAGTGTGGGTGCGTGTATGGCGCGCGTTTGAAAACAAAACGGGATATAAGGTTTATTTTTTGGGAGCAATTTTATAAATGTGTTATCCATCCATCTACCGATTTTCATGTACTTACTATAACAAATCGTCGATTTAGGAATATCAAGGCTGTTTCATTTCAACCCAAAGCGAACATATTGATCATTGGACGTAGTGAGGGTGCGTTTGTGGCGCGCGTTTGAAAACCAAACGAGATATAAGGTATATTTTGTGAGCAAGTTTACGAGTATGTTATCTACCCATCTACCAATTTTCATCTACTAACTATAAGAAATCGTCGATTTAGGTATATCCAAGCTGTTTCATGTCAACCCAAAGAGAACATATTGATAATTTGACGTGGTGTGGGTGCGTTCATGGCGCGCGTTTGAAAACCAAACAAGATATAAGGTTTATTTTTTGGGACCAAATTTATAAATGTGTTATCCACCCATCTACCGATTTTCATGTACTTACTATAAAAAAATCGTCGATTTAGGTATATCCAAGCTGTTTCATTTCATCCCAAAGCGAAATAATTGATAATATGACGTTTAGTGTGGGTGCGTTTATGGCGCGCGTTTGAAAACCAAACGAGATATGAGGTTTATTTTATGGGAGCAAATTTACAATTATGTTATCTACCCATCTACCAATTTTCATCTACTTACTATAAGAAATCGTCGATTTAGGTATATTCAAGCTGTTTTATGTCAACCCAAAGCGAACATATTGATAATTCGACGTGGTGTGGGTGCGTTCATGGCGCGCGTTTGAAAACCAAACAAGCTATAAGGTTTATTTTTTGGGACCAAATTTATAAATGTGTTATCCACCCATCTACCGATTTTCATGTACTTGCTATAACAAATCGTCGATTTAGGTATATCCAAGCTGTTTCATTTCAACCCAAAGCGAACATATTGATAATATGACGTTTAGTGTGGCTGCGTGAATGGCGCGCGTTTGAAAACCAAACGAGATGTATGTTATCTACCCATCTACCAATTTTCATCTACTTACTATGAGAAATCGTCGATTTAGGTATATCCAAGCTGTTTCATGTCAACCCAAAGCGAACATATTGATAATTTGACGTGGTGTGGGTGCGTTCATGGCGCGCGTTTGAAAACCAAACAAGCTATAAGGTTTATTTTTTGGGACCAAATTTATAAATGTGTTATCCACCCATCTAACGATTTTCATGTACTTACTATAACAAATCGTCGATTTAGGTATATCCAAGCTGTTTCATGTCAACCCAAAGCGAACATATTGATAATTTGACGTAGTGTGGTTGCGTTTGTGGCGTGAGTTTAAAAACCAAACGAGATATAAGGTTTATTTTTTGGAAGAAAATTTATAAATGTGTTATCCACCCATCTACAAATTTTCATGTACTTACTATAAGAAATCGTCGATTTAGGTATATCCAATCTGTTTCATTTCAACCCAAAGCGAACATATTGATAATTTGACGTATAGTGTGGGTGCGTGAATGGCGTGCGTTTGAAAACCAAACAAGATATAAGGTTTATTTTTTGGAAGAAAATTTATAAATGTGTTATCCACCCATCTACAAATTTTCATGTACTTACTATAAGAAATCGTCGATTTAGGTATATCCAATCTGTTTCATTTCAACCCAAAGCGAACATATTGATAATTTGACGTAGTGTGGTTGCGTTTGTGGCGTGAGTTTAAAAACCAAACGAGATATAAGGTTTATATTTTGTGAGCAAATTTACGAGTATGTAATCTACCCATTTACCAATTTTCATCTACTAACTATAAGAAATCGTCGATTTAGGTATATCCAAGCTGTTTCATGTCAACCCAAAGCGAACATATTGATAATTTGACGTGGTGTGGGTGCGTTCATGGCGCGCGTTTGAAAACCAAACAAGATATAAGGTTTATTTTTTGGGACCAAATTTATAAATGTGTTATCCACCCATCTACCGCATTTTTATGCTACTTTAGGCTGATGCTTTCTTAACTTGCAATAACAAATCGTCGATTTAGGTGTGTCCAAGCTGTTTCATTTCAATCCAAAGCAAACATATTGATAATTTGACGTAGTGTAGGTGCGTTTGTGGCGCGCGTTTAAAAACCAAACGAGATATAAGGTTTATATTTTGTGAGCAAATTTACGAGTATGTTATCTACCCATCTACCAATTTTCATCTACTAACTATAAGAAATCGTCGATTTAGGTACATCCAAGCTGTTTCATTATAACCCAAAGCGAACATATTAATAATTTGACGTAGTGTGGGTGCGTTTGTGGCGCGCGTTTAAAACCAAACGAGATGTAAGGTTTACATTTTGTGACAGATTTACGAGTATGTTATCTACCCATCTACCAATTTTCATCTACAAACTAAAAGAAATCGTCGATTTAGGTATATCCAAGCTGTTTCATGTCAACCGAAAGCGAACATATTGAAAATTTGACGTGGTGTGGTTGCGTTCATGGCGCGCGTTTGAAAACCAAACGAGATATAAGGTTTATTTTTTGGGACCAAATTTATAAATGTGTTATCCACCTATCTACCAATTTTCATGTACTTACTAAAATAAATCGTCGATTTAGATATATCCAAGCTGTTTCATGTCAACCCAAACCGAACATATTGATAATTTGACGTATAGTGTGGGTGCGTGAATGGCGCGCGTTTGAAAACCAAACAAGATATAAGGTTTATTTTTTGGGAGCAAATTTTATAAATGTGTTATCCACCCCATCTACCAATTTTCATGTACTTACTATAACAAATCGTCGATTTAGGGATATCCAATCTGTTTCATTTTAACCCAAGAGCGAACATATTGATAATTTGACGTAGTGTGGGTGAGTGAATGGCGCGCGTTTGAAAACCAAACGAGATATAAGGTTTATTTTTTGGGAGCAAGTTTATAAATGTGTTATTCACCCATCTACCTATTTCCAAGTACTTACTATAACAAATCGTATATTTAGCTATATCCAAGCTGTTTCATTTCAACCCAAACCGAACATATTGATAATTTGACGTATAGTGTTGGTGCGTTCATGGCGTGCGTTTGAAAACCAAACAAGATATAAGGTTTATTTTTGGGAGTGAATTTATAATTGTGTTATCCACCTATCTACCAATTTTCATGTACTTACTACAATAAATCGTCGATTTAGGTATATCCAAGCTGTTTCATGTCAACCCAAACCGAACATATTGATAATTTGACGTATAGTGTGGGTGCGTTTGTGGCGCGCGTTTAAAAACCAAACAAGCTATAAGGTTTATTTTTTGGGAGCCAAATTTATAAATGTGTTATCCATCCATCTACCTATTTTCATGTACTTACTATAACAAATCGTCGATTTAGGTATATCCAAGCTGTTTCATTTCAACCCAAACCGAACATATTGATAATTTGACGTGGTGTGGTTGCGTGAATGGCGCGCGTTTGAAAACCAAACAAGAATAAGGTTTATTTTTTGAGAACAAATTTAATGTCAATCTAAGCTAAACTCATTTTTATGACTAGCTGTTTTAATGTTGATCGGTTGCACACATTTATATCACTCTTTAATTACATTTCTTTCTATTACCGCCCGTGAAAAGTTCTAATCAATGTGTTATTTACAATATTGTAGGTTAATACATTTAGTATTTATTTTAATAAAAAAAAAATCTTAGTATAACAAGGCCCAACCACATTTATTAACTGCACGCGCAATATCTTTGACTCGAAATTGTTGTGGTATGTGAGAGTTGGAAAAGCTAACCTTTTTCTTTAAGTATTAAGCAATCGTGGCCTAAGCGTTTATGTAAAGATTTTTGGCCCTGGTGCACCAGTAGGAGACGCGCTTATCTTTTTGAGGACTCGTGCGAACGCGGTCAGCTCACGATAATAATAACGGAGAATAAACTGTTATTTCTTTAATATAAATCGTGAGGTCTCTAACAATTCAAGCCAAAAAGTAAACCTTGTTTCTAAACTTTCGGTGTGCACACTACACGCATGTCGCGCAACTAAAAGTTCCACATTTAAAAGATCCCTGATTTATTGTTGTTTACAAGAATTTGTTCTTCGAAATAATTAATCAGATCACCGCTGCTTAATGCGTAATGGGATCTATGCCCGTCCTAACTAAATTCATATAAATAAAACGCTATTTAATATTTTTTAAATAAATGGATCAAATACATTATCTTAGTATAAAAGGTTCAACTACATTTATTAACTGCACACGCAATCTTTTTCAACCGAAATTGTTGTGGTATTGCGTCAGCTAAATTACTCATATAATCATAGAACTTGGAAAAGTGTTAACCCAAAATTAACTTAAGAAACACAATTTTTGTTTCTAGAAACGAAAATTTTGTTTCCAGAAACGAAAATTTTAGCCGAGAAACAAAAATTTCGTTTCCAGAAACGAAAATTTTGTTTCTAGGAGCGATAACGAAAATTTTCGTTTTTATTTTATTTTTGCGATATTTTGTTTATTAATATATACCTGACACTCCTCTCTATTGTTAATCTAAATAAAATTATTATTTATGGCTAGTTGTTTTAATGTTTATCGGTTGAACACATTTAAATCACTCTTCAATCCCGTTTGTTTCTATTACCGCCCGTAAAAAGTACTAACCAGTGTAGTATTTTCATTGTTGTATGTTTATGCTTTTATGTTTCATTTAAATAAACAGAACAAATACATTATCTTAGTTTGAAAGTTCCAACTACATTTATTAACTGTACACGCAATTCTTTTACTCGAAATTAGTGTGGTATTGCGTCAGCTAAACTAATCATATAATCATAGAACTTTGGGAAATGCTAACCCTAAATTCCTTTAGGAAACAAAATTTTTGTTTCTATAAACGAAAATTTTAGCCGAGAAACGAAAATTTCGTTTCCAGAAACGAAAATTTTGTTTCCAGGAGCGATAACGAAAATTTTCGTTTTTATGTTAGTTTTGCGGAATTTTATTTATTAATATATACCTGACACTCCTCTCTATTGTTAATCTAAATAAAATCTTTATTTATGGCTAGTTGTTTTAATTTTTATCGGTTGCACACATTTAAATCACTCTTTAATCCCGTTTGTTTCTATTGCCGCCCGTGAAAAGTACTAACCAGTGTGCTATTTTCAGTGCTGTGGGTTTATACCTTAATTTTTAATAAATTGTTAAAAAAAACAATATCTTAGCATAAAAGGTCCAACTACATTTATTAACTGGACACGCAATCTCTTTCACTCAAAATTGTTGTGGTATTGCTTCAGCTTAACGAATCATATAATCATAGAACTTTGGAAAATGAAAACCCTAAATTCATTTGTGAAACACAATTTTTGTTTCTAGAAACGAAAATTTTAGCCGAGAAACGAAAATTGTATTTCCATAAGCGAAAACTTTGTTTCCAGAAACGAAAATTTTGTTTCTAGAAGCGATAATAAAAAGTTTCGTTTTTATGTTATTTTACGACAGTTTGTTCATGTATATTTACCGGACACTTCTCTCTAATGTTATTCTAAATTAAAATCATCATTTATGGGGTAGTTGTTTAAATGTTTAACGGTTGCACACATTTAAATCACTCTTTAATACCATTTGTTTCTATTACCGCCCGTAAAAATTACTAACCAGTGTATAGTATTTTCAATGTTGTATGTTTATGCATTTATGTTTCATTTAAATAAACAGAACAAATACATTATCTTAGTTTGAAAGTTCCAACTACATTTATTAACTGAACACGCAATTCTTTTACTTGAAATTAGTGTGGTATTGCGTCAGCTAAACTAATCATATAATCATAGAAGTTTGGGAAATGCTAACCCTAAATTCCTTAAGGAAACAAAATTTTTGTTTCTAGAAACGAAAATTTTAGCCGAGAAACGAAAATTTCGTTTCCAGAAACGAAAATTTTCGTTTTTATGTTAGTTTTGCGGAATTTTGTTTATTAATGTATACCTGACACTTTTCTCTTATGTTAATCTAAATAAAATCTTTATTTATGGCTAGTTGTTTTAATTTTTATCGGTTGCACACATTTAAATCACTCTTTAGTCCCGTTTGTTTCTATTGCCGCCCGTGAAAAGTACTAACCAGTGTGCTATTTTTAGTGCTGTGGGTTTATACCTTAAATATTAATAAATTGTTAAAAAAACAATATCTTAGCATAAAAGGTCCAACTACATTTATTAACTGGACACGCAATTCTTTTACTCGAAATTAGTGTGGTATTGCGTCAGCTAAACGAATCATATAATCATAGAACTTAGGAAAATAAAAACCCTAAATTCATTTACGAAACACAATTTTTGTTTACAGAAACGAAAATGTTATCCGAGAAACGAAAATTTCGTTTCCAGAAACGAAAATTTTGTTTCTAGAAGCGATAATGAAATTTTTCGTTTTTATGTTATTTTTGCGATATTTTGTTTATTAATATATACCTGACACTTCTCTCTTATGTTAAT
>CH002416.1:43172-67973 GCA_000149265.1 Ciona savignyi | reverse complement strand
GAATGGATCAAACGTAGATATCAGCAAATTATTTTGTTTTGCCACAAACTTCCCTTTTCTATCGCAAATTAATTCATAACAAAGAATTTATATAAAGCTTATCCTTAACGGTAAAACCTTCCTATATGTTCTTAAATGCTTTATAGACAGATTTTTTTCCTTTATTTGACAATCCAACAAATAAAATGTATTTCCAAAAATATTTTTAAATTGGTCAATATGTCAATGTTTAGAGTTTAGACTAACACAAATTAAATATAGACGCTGGTGAACAAGTGTACTTCTACTACATGACCCATCAGCCGTTGTTAAACCATGACTCAAGATTCGGCATAGAAACTGCAAAAAAGCCTGATTACATTGGTGCAGATCATGCGGACGACATTTACTTTACATTCGGGTTGCCTTTTCTACCCCAAAACCTGAAAAATGGATTTAGATTCAGTCACGGTGAAGAAGAAATGAGTAAGAAAATGATGACATACTTTACAAATTTTGCCAAATCCGGGTAAGTAGATACCAGTATATTTTAAAATCTTACCAGCTAAAGTAAATCGCTTATAAGGTTGACCTGACAGTGAAAACATGTTTAGAGCCCAGCATATATGTACCTGCAAATACAAGTAGATTCCTTGATAAATGATAGGCAAATTTAAACAGATAAAGCGACCATTTTATGGTTGGGAATTCGTCCATACTATTCATATTTTGAACTAGTTACTAATTGCCGTTTTAAGCATCGCTCTAGTAAGGGCATATTTTGTTAGGTGTGGCGTCTGTGACCAGAAAGGTTTCGAATTCAATCCCCACATTAGTTAAGCGCTGCGATTGTGGTGCTTATCAAGTGATTTTATGAAAAATGCTACTTTATTTGCTGATACATTTTTTACAATCCGACTTTATTTACTCAACTATGTGTAACTAAATCCGATTCCAAAAAAACGCAGTTGGCGTTTTACCGCGATTTCATCACCCAATTTTCATTCTCACATATTTGCCTTAAAAATCTCCATTTTTAAAACCGATTTTAGGTTAACAGTCACGTCTCTTTAAAAATATTGTGTCTTTGAGGCTGGCCCAAAGCATCGACATTATGCAGCTGCTTTCTGTGTTAGACCATCGTAATTTTATTACGTCTTTTACAGCTCTTGAAAATAAAAAATATTATCAAATAACATTTAAATCCACCAGAAACCCCAACATGCCAGTGAAATTGGAATTGGAATGGCCATTGTATGATACAAGGTCCAAACAGCATATCGAATTTAAAACTCCAACTTTGGGGTTGGGTGAAAACTTGGGGAAAGATTCAATGCATCTGTATAGTAATGAACTATCCAAGCTGTAACTCTGCTATATTATAATGCAAATCAGGCATACCTCAAGTGTTGCTCTTTATGTTAATTTTTTTAAATAATATGCAAGACTGTGCAATTTTAAAATGTAATAAAATTAATTACGTGAGTGTATATCATTTGTTTATCAAAGGTTTTACCTTTTAATTTTTTGTGGGTTAGGCTACTATTTAATTTTTTAATCTAAGTCATGCGCAGCAAAATAATAGAATTTTACGACCGCTGGGTGTATAGGCATATCATATTTCTTTCGTTTTTTTCTAAATCCTTTTAACTGCATTTCAATGTTTTTATATAATTAATGTGTTAAATATGCAAAAACTATATGAACTAATAAACTAACTTAATCGTTCCGAGTGTCAGTTTTTAGCCGAAAATGTTTTGAATTGAAATCAGATCAGGTTGAAGAAAAACACAGCATGTAATACAATGCAATAGCTCCGATGAACCTGTTTGTTTCACATTGCGTATAACATTTCTAACAGTTATTTGATTATGGAAATGAAAATCAAAGCTCGTTAAGATATATATCGAGCCACAAATGGTATTAAAATACTAAGGTCCAGTTTAAAATGATGTTCAGGTTACTTTGCGCCCATCGTCGGGTTACCGGAGCTATTGCAAAGAGCGTTGTGTATAAATATGACGCTTCTTCTGTTTAACCAATAAATTCAATAGGTTGGGCCAATGTCTGCTAAGCGCCTTGGCTAACGATAGACCCAACTACCTAGCGACCAGTTTTAATCCCGTACCCTTTTGGATAAAATAGAGCGCACTAACGCATCAACTTATTCGGTAAGTAATGTTTAATTTATCCTACTCTTACGTAGAGTTTATGCAGGATCTGGTGTAGGATTCAATAGTCACGATTTCGAAACCATTCAGGGTCAAATGGCCGTTTATACACTTAAATCATTTGTATAAATTTGATATATTTCACTCGTCACGAGAGTAGCCTATATAGCTCACAAAATTAACTGCGTGTTTATTTCTAATTAAATGTTATACGTCGGAAGCTAATTACCTTGATGGTATATTTATTGTGGCGTGTTGACCATGGTCGATGCCTGCTGTGTTACTAAATACTGTTGCGAGCATCACATTCTGAAATAGAAGTCCACTGGGATTCGAATCGTCCGTCCTTTTATAGTCATCCAAGCCGGGTAAATTGACATGCGTGTGCGCTGCATCAACCCTTCGCTCGGCCGTCAATCCCGGCTTCTTACCACTTTACAATACTTTGGATTAACAGCTATAGCCGATTTGATTATTATCGGCAAAAAAAGAACTCGTTGAAAAAAATGAGTTATTTCAACAGTTAGGTTTAGCTATCTAAATAACCGTGTGGTTCTGTAGATTTTACAGATATTTTATATAGGCCAATGGGGAATTATAAGATAGTTTAAAAGAAATGTTAGATTTTATTCGATTAGTTATTAAATAAAAATATTTGTTTAGCTTGCAACTAGGATCGTAGCCTACTAGGTAGTTCTCGGTGGACATGTCTGAAATCGTTGTTTCGAAGGGTGGGAAGGCGACATTTGTATGCGGGCTTCCCGATTCGTCCTATAGCGGAAAATGGTACCAGGTATACACTGATTTTTAACATTGTAGATAAGGAATAAGACGTTGTGTATATATGCTAGACATCGTAGAGCATATTTATCGAGCTTACACTACGCTAAGAACTGTGATTTGTTGTAGCGGGTTTCTAGTTTATAGGTCCGTATTTTGACAACGTATCAGATGAATCACATTGCAACAATAAAGAGTGCAAAATTTTCATGCGTCATAGTTTTTTTATATTTATAATGGCGACATATTCATGTAATTTTTACCGAATTTGCTTTTGAATCCTAATGAGATGGTCACCAAGATCGTTTATGTATATAAATCAAATCTGTAAATTAGTCGCGTTACTATTTGGCCACATGACAGTTCAGTGATACATTTTTATATCTATTGAATGGAAAAACGCGAAGACTTAAAGGGGAAACAAGTTGCGTTATTACACCGTAAATTTTCAGATTATCTCGTGCTCGCTGTTGCCATATGGGAGCTTGTTGCAATGCGTTTAGACATGTCATGCTAATTTACTTGTCCAAAGACACAACCCGACTAAACCAGTGGTCACTCTCTTTGCCAACAACATTAATATTAAACGTCGAAGTTATATTCAATATAGACCTAAAGGTTGGGTGTGAGAACACGTTTTATTAGATTAGCCTACGGAACTCGGTAAACGAAGGATAAATCGGCAAAAGAGCCCCTTTCTATTCTCAGGTTTAAGCCGTGTTACGTCACAATGCCTCTAAACGTCATTCTTCATAACATTGAAGCACGTGTAATTGTTTTCCTTTGTAGAATAACCAGCAACTGTACGACGACGGTTCGAAATATCAAATCAGTCAGTCAGGCGGCGAGCAGGAACTTAATATCTTAAACACCACCAAATCGGACGAAGGAACCATTGTGTTTAAGTCCAGCAAAGGAAACCTTGAAGTGCCATTTCAACTCACCGTAACAGGTAGGCGGTACGTTTTGTTGAGCCCTACTGAATTGTAGCTTGTTCAAGTTTTCAATGTTAGTATTAGATGGCCATGAGTATCGCATTCGAAAAGTCGGCATTGTTGTTTAAACGGCAATTACGCGTTCGTCGCACCAAAAACACCAAGCTTGCGATGCGGCCGATTTCGGTCTTCTTTAAAAATGTCTAAATGTCTTGTGTCTACTTATAATTATTTTAATTGTTTTAAGTTGTGGGCTGGGCTGCTAGTATTGTAAAATCTTTTTGGTATTTTATATATGTTATCACTGAATATTTGGCAGCCCGAATTTAGTCGGATAGAAACCAAGTGCAACTGTAAGTCTTATCCATATACAGCACATTATAATATGTCTGGCAACCGGGTGATGGATGCGAGGTGATCTGATGATTGTAGGATAGGATAGTATATTCATGTTTATCCCCCTGAATGGGAAAACCAAGGGGGTTATCACACGGGCAATCGTCAGATCACCTCGCGCCCATCCTCGGGTTACCGGAGCTATTGCAGTGTGTTGTATATGATAGACACAGTTCCTTCAATTTGGTGGAACCCATTAATCCGCTGGGTTCTAGCAATGTCGGTAAAGTGCCTTGCCCCAGGACACAACCAACTAGCTAGCGACCAGTTTCGTACCTGCAACCTTTCGATTAAAAGGCGACACACTTAACCGCTAGACCAGCCAGCCGGACTGTCTGTTAAAACAGGCCTTCTTATTTTCTTGAGAAAATCGGACAAGATAAATTTTCACATAAATATATCCTTATTTATATAGTCCACATCAGGATTAAAAGGTATGTTTACTAAGCATATGATTAAGGCCCTTAACGGACCTTGCCAGGGCATGATGGGTGCTACCAAATTAAAGGAGAATCTGAATCATACACAACACATTGTAACAGCTCCGGTAACCCGGCAGCGGGCATGCGGGGATCTGACAATTGTCCATGTGTTAACACTCCCTGCATTTTTCCATTCACAGAAATAAATAATAATATCCTATCTTATCCTTATATACCCGGTTAGTCTGGCGGTTAAGTGCGTTGCCTTTTAATCGAAAGGTTGCAGGTGCTAAACTGGTCGCTAGCTGGTTAGTTGTGTCCTTAGGCAAGGCACTTTACGCAAATTGCCTGAACCCAGCGGATTATTGGGTGCTACTAAATTAAAGGAACATGTCGATCATACACAACACACTGCAATAGCTCAGTAACTCGACGGTAGGCGCGAGGTGATCTGACGATTGCCTGTGTGTTAACCCCCTTGGTTTTCCCATTCACCGGGAATAAACATACATGAATATCCTATCCTATATCATTTTCTTTTTTATAGTCATTCTGGTAAAACTAAATAAAATACTAAGACAATATCAACATACAAGCTACAACTCTTTAGAACCTCCTTCAATTGACCCAGAAGAGTTCAAGAGATGTGCCAAATCTTTAGAAAACCTAAAATCAGGTAATAATTTCTACTTTTATATAAAATGCATAGCTTCTACCCTTTTTTTCATAGAGTACAGAGTAATTATGTCTATCATTTAGGATGAAACTGCATAATATAAAGGCAATTTTTAGATATTAGGTCTATGTTGAAGTTTTAAAATATGCTGAATCATTAATATGATCTTGTTCAACCTTTTTTTGTATTATCCTACAGTGCAGCTATTCTCATGCAGTGTTATCAAATTTTTATTGTGTTTAACTTTTAAATAAAAATACAAAAATTTGTTTACAGGGTCGAAATCTGCATATTTTGCTAAATGTTTTTGGTTAACAGTAATATCGCATGCATTTTTCTTTAATACTGATTTGATTACAAGAAATAACATGTTGCTACAGGGTCTCCGATGGTCTTACGAGTTCCATTTTCCGGTGCATCACCGATCCGAGCATCTTGGAAATTCAATGGGAAATCCATTTCCTCCGGAGGTCGATACAAGGTGGTTACAACATCCACTGAATCAGCTCTCACAGTGGACAATTTGCAATCCAATGACTGTGGAACATATGCGGTAAATTCTAACAACCAAAAAATTATGCAACACTTTGGTTTAATGTTTTGCTTACTTCAAATACATATTTATGTAGCCTTAACTTATACCAGATAGTTAATCGTTTTTTTCAATGAGCATGTGTTTATACATGTCTACTAGACTATGATGTTTCTACATAGCTCAGTCAATTAGAGTGTCTGTCTTCAGTCGAGAGGTGTTGAATTAAAACCAGTTCATGCATACTATATTTATCATAGGAGTCAAAACTGTGCCCTTAAATGTCATCTGTTTATGATAGCAATTTATGATAACCTAGAACTTACTTGCAAGTAATACGAATGCTTTTAAATCAATTGACTAAAAAAATAAGGATTTGGGTATTTTGTACACTGCACTGTCCTAATTTAACAAATAACTAGTTCAGTTCCATAATTACATTTTTGTTAGGTTCATTTGTTATAAAATAAATGAAAATTATGTCCAAGTGTACCACTGGGTCCTTTTGATTACTTGCTTAAGTCTCATATATCAAAAGGGAAAAATTATTTACAACTTAAGTCTGTGATCTATCATCATATATGGAAATATTACTTCTGATTAGTAATTGGTAAAAGGGGTTTATAGTTTATGAAATCTTGAATGACATGGTACCACCAAGCCAATCAGTTGCACACCATACTTAAAATGAGAACTAGTTTTTAAACTTTTTTCGTATACTATTTAACATTTGTATATTTGCCCAGGTAACTTTGGAAAACCAGTTTGGCAACATGGAAGTTCCAGTTGATGTGTCACTGTCCGATACTTCCCAGGTTAATTTTGAAACAGTTGTAGTGCCTGGTAAGACTGTGCAAAAATCCTCAACCATGACTTTGGAAACACAAGGTGAAACGAATATCTTTACCTTATATTTTAAGGTACATTTTTATCTAACTTTTATATACTATTAAACATGTCATCATATTTTTGAAGAAGTTTTGTTGTAATATTAAATACTCACAGTTAGGAGTAGGTGACGTCTGAAGATCTTAAATACCATCACTATTATAACTTACCAGTTAGCTTTTTCTCTGTCTGATGATCCCACTAAGGTTTTATATGTCTTTAACTATTTCTGTAATATTTTAACAGAATCTCACGAGTCCTATCTTTAGAGAACATATTATTTATATTTATTAAAGATTGAGACTTTTAAGATAATACGTATTTAATCAATTTTTATCTTCTGTCCAAAATGTAGGTAATCGTTCAACAGATCTAGATGATTTCGCTCTGGTTTTATAGTAGATGACATTTAATATTAAATTTATATTTCAAATTTGTTTCCTTTTATGGTTAATATATATATACCTTGTTTATATTTACTATGTATCATTATTGTGATAAATAGCTGAATTTTTATTTAACTATATTACCACAATGAGTACTTCTATTTCAATATACATTTGTATGGCAACCATGGTATGCACGTAATTAACTAAATGATTTAATTCCAGTGGGAGAATCTTAAAACATTTGGTTGCGTCAGTTAATGCATTTTAAACAGCTGTCGTCATTAAATTGTATAATCTATGAAGGTAGACATGGGTAGATATTGCGAAGCATCACCACTAATATATTTCAAAAATGATAAAAAAAGTTTTTTTATATTAAATTAACAATAAAAAATCATACCAAGTTTTACTCTTAGCATGACTTCAATAATCTTAAACCTTAAAGTTAAGAAAAGCATCGATTTTTTTCTAATTATAAAAATTGTAATTAATATAAAATCTGCATGCCACAATGCTGTTGCTTTTATCTCAAACATTAACTTTCTTATAATACTATACGCTTGTGGAGGTTGGTCAGAGTGTGACACCATCAGCTGTCATACTGCTGTTCTTAAAAGCTTAATATAATAATTTGAAAACTTGAAAACATAATCATTTTCAAGTCACTAAAAATATATTTTTATATTCCTCAGAATATTGTATTTTTTACTGGCTTAGTTTCGAACCCTTAGTGGGTTCGTTGCTAATACGTTTTTTTTTATGTAAGTCAGTATATGTAACGGTTGCGATAAATCGGCCACATGACCGTACAGAATATTGTTTTTAAAAGGAATGATCTAAATGTCAATTTTTTCTCCACTAGAAACTATAGAGATTCCGCCCAAACCAGCGGGAAACATTAAGTTCGATAACATGTCTTCCAACCACTTCATGTTGTCATTTGTGACAACTGCAAACAACACTGGAAACCTCCATTATGTTATTGAAAAAAATGATGGCAGTGGTTGGTCTCCGGTAATCAACATTTTTGTAATGTAACCAATGCTGAAATACTTATTGATTATACCTTGGTTTTTACAATTCTTATCAGAAAAACTACACAGACTTTACAAATACTATGAATCTAATTTGTACAAACATTTTGAGTAATACTATAATCGTCAATGTGGGAATATGCTGATTTTTATTACCTATTTTGTCTGTTGTTTTGCAGTTTTAATTATTTAATTTCTTTTTTTGTATCATGTTTCAACAACGTTTTTGAGTAGAATCTGGAACAGGTTCTTTTAAAAATCAATTTTTGTCCCTATTAAACCACGAAATAGTGACATGTCAATGTATTTTAGTCAGGGACAGAAATACGTAATTTTGTTTTGTATGAAAATGCACATGGAGAATTTTAATCTTCATTTATGTATGCAGTGCACTACGTTTCAACCTGGAGAGAAGAGTGTTCCGATTAGTGGTTTAGAAGCTGGAAAGCGCTACACGTTTCGCATCAAAGCTGCTAACCCAGCGGGTGAGAGCGAGGGCTTGGAATCGCGGGGCGTCACTGTTCAGAAGCCATCGAATCCACCTGTGTTGGACCCCAATGTCGTTGAGAAGTTATCCGGCGATCAAAAGCTGAAAGCTGGCAAAGAGTTAAGGGTCAAAGTAAGTCAATTACTGATGGTACTACCAGTGATTTAAAACTATCCTGACCCGATCACCATACAGTACTATTCCAACCATTGCATTATATTATAAAGATGATGAAAATTACCACACAGGTGCTTTTTATGATCTCCACCCTGACAATAATCTTTCTTAAACCTTGGGAAATTCACTAGATTGTTTTCTTGATACAGTGGTTTCAAATGTTTCTCCCTAAAAAATTACCTTGTACCAAAACTACAGTAGCTCTGAGACTTGACCACAGACATGATTTAATCATACTCTTATTACCCAACTATTGCCAAGACCTCACCCATGGAAAAAAACATGATTCTCCTATGTTTAATATAGGCAAATATACTAAAATTGTTCTTACATGCAATTATATCCAGCTTCCATACACTGGATTCCCTCTGCCAATTGCTCAATGGTCGAAAGATGGAAAGAAGTTGGCAGCAAAGGGAAGGGTGAGTTCGGAAACAAGTGATGTGGATACTGCATTCTCAATCTCGGGACTAACTGCAGAGGACAGTGGAAATTACAGCTTGCTGTTGAAGAACAAGGAGGGAAACGCTAAAGTGAACTTTAATCTGGTTATTCTCGGTAAATTGGTGTTTTTTATACATTAATAATCAATATAGGCCTCCATTCAAAAGTTTACAAACTTCACATATTTTTTTCAAAATCAATAAATGCATTGTCAAAACATTAAAGGCTTTGTTGATGATTTATTTTGCACTGTTTAACTGGATTGAGAGCACTATTTATCCAAGTAACTAATTATTTCTAAAGTACCAATTTCAATTCGTACATGTCATAAATTCAAGTCATTGAATCAACATTAACCTCACAAACATGTGCCCAGATGCACCAAGTGCTCCAGTGGGTCCGATATCCATGGATGAAGTAATGAGCACTGAGATGACATTTTCATGGAAGCCACCGAAATCCGATGGAGGGAAACCACTCCAGGGGTACATCGTTGAGCGCAAGGACACCAAGTCTCCTACATGGATGGAAATTGGAAAGGTTCCAGTAAAGTTTTTCTTCAGTTTAAAAAGTTTTTTTAAATCTTCTGTTTCAATGACTAGATACCATAGAGCCAGTCAGTTGCAAACCACACTAAAAATGAGAAATTTTTGTATAGGTTTTATCATTAAAAACAGTCCCTGTTACAGAATTAATAAAGTATGTGCAGCTTGCAAACGTTCTAGTTAAGTGTTCGTTGTCACAGTTACGTAACAGAATCATCCAGAAAGAAAATATTTTAAACAAAAAACTCATTTTGGTTGTGTTTTTTTTTATTTATTTTTTGTTGTACATCTATTACAATCATAAAGAAGACAAAAAAAATTAAAAATGACAAACCATATCAGTACGAATAAACTAGATTATCACTTTAATAAATATAGACCAAACTGGCGCTGAAGCCAGACCAAGTAGTTATCTGAAACAAATTATCTATAAGTTAACATTTTTCACCAGGTTGAACCAAACACTCTGTCATTTACAAGTGATGGGCTGACCAAGGGCTTGAAGTATTCTTTTAGAGTTAAAGCTTACAGTTCCGAGGGAGAGGGCAAGCCGTTACTGTCAGCTCTGGTGCTAGCTAGTGGTGGGTTTTCTATATCTGGAACTGGAACTAAAATTTTATTTACTTCTGTAAATCTTGACTGAATAATTTACAGACATTGATGTAACTTGGTATGATTTCTGATGGTTATTTAAATATCATGCAATATTATTCTAAACTGTTTTCTCATGACAGTTTTCAATTTTCTATGTGAAAAACTAAAATTTGGTTAACAAAAATACATCATCCAGCAAAATCTTACCGGTTGACTCTAGTGTGTTTTTTTGTCAGCCGAATTGTTGAGGAAATTAATTGCTGCTAACTAGTCGGTTTTGTACTTGGACGAGACACTTAACTGACATTGCTTGGACCCGACTGAGAGCTTGTTGTGTGACTAGTATTCTCAGTAATTTCCTTGATATATTGAACTTTATTTCATTTTCCACCCATGGCCCAAATATTAACATATCCATCAAGTCATTCGTTTTACTCTATCTTATACATTAATTCACAGATTTAAAATCATCTGCTTCTTTTTTAAACCATGTTCTACCAATAAAAGCAAAACATCCACCAAAGTACTTACAATTGTCACCCACAGGTCCCCCAGATGCACCTGGTGTTCCAACCCCCACAACTGTTACCTCATCAAGCATTGGGATAAAGTGGGGAGTGCCAAGCAATGACGGGGGAAGCTCGATTACCGGCTTTTCACTTGAGATGAGAGAAGTTGGTGGTGATTGGTCTCCGGTGGGTAATAGGCTTAGTATGTATATATATATATATATATATATATATATTGCTGCAAGCATACACTAATGTGTTCCTGAGTTAGTAAATCAAATTATTTACTGTTGTTCTCTGAACAAAATGTATTTTTGGGTTATCACATAAAAAATAGAAAAAAAAGATTAACCAATTCAGTTTTATTATAATTTTCTCACTAAAAGTAAAGTAAGAATGATCAATTCGTTTTGGGGATTTGGGGATATTTATTGGAATACAACTGAAAAGGTTAGTCAAAAATTGTCAAAGAATTTTTAACTGCTGCTGGTCGATGTACTACGGAGTAATATTCAATTATATTAATCTTTTATGATATAAAAGCCTTAGAAAATGCTACTATCTTTATTTTCTGATTTATAGGACGGTGTTGTGAATCAATATACCTGTTCTGGTGTGGCACTAGTGTACAATTCTTGCTTCTTGGGCACTAAACATCAATTTAATAAATAATTATGGTGTAATATATAATTCGGTAAACAAATTTTTGACTGATTTTTGCGAAGTAGTTACCTAAACATTGGTCAGAGAGCATGATTTATATGTTATTTTTGTCTATTTTATAGTTGTATTACGTTTTGCACAAATATTGTTGACTCCTCTCACACCCACAATACCCCAGGTGAGTAGTTCCCATGTGAAAGGCACCACTGCCCAACTGGACAACTTGACACCAGAAAACGATTACGAGTTCAGAGTTTGTGCAAAGAACTCCACGGGAAAGGGAAGATGGGCTCAAACAGCAAAGCCAATCACCGCTATGGATTCTCCAGGTTGGTTCTCTACACATGACACTCTTGTTTGGCTACATCCATTATTCTCATTTTACTGTTTATCCCATTTTCTATTGAAGTTATGACAGTTTGGCTAAATTAGTACTTTATTTGGAGTGTCATTGATTTAATAATCTAATTCTTGGAATGTCCGCCCAAATTTATGTTTGTTTCTCTGTGTTAGTTTCTATATTTACTTGCATAAATGATTAATCAGTGTTTAAGATATATTTTTGTTCTGAAGTTATCCAATTCGTTTTAGACATTGCCACCACACATGGTGATGAACTTTTTAAATGATTAAATGATTTTTAAATGATATATGTCTACAGAACCCCCAGTTATATCTGATGCTGTAAAACAAAGCTTTGCTGAACCTGTTACCTGCCACGCTGGTGAAGACCTTTTGCTTAAAGTTCCCGTTTCGGGAATTCCTCGTCCAAATGCAGTATGGTCTACGAAAGGAAAAGAAATCAAAGGTGGTAATTTTATAAATTTACCGAATTTGCTACAATTTAAAAATCTTGATCACAAAATATTGGATTAATATAACTTAAAATGTGGATTAATATTACCTAAAAAGTCCACCACATGTTAATCTGTACCACATCTCTGAAATCCAAATCATATTTTTTGTAGACAAACCCACTTTGATAAAAACACATTCTATCCATCTGTGCTATATTGCCACAACCCTAGTTAATTCAAACAACAACATTATTTGACTGTGTGCATGATACCACAGATCCACGTTTTGAAGCTGCTGTAGCAAAGGGAGTGGCCCAGCTTTCAATACCTGAAGCGAAACGAAGTGATTCAGGAACCTACCACATTAAAATACAGAATAGTGAGGGGGAGGCTGAAGCTGATATCACAGTTAAAGTCACCGGTAAAAAAATGTTTTTACTTAACATTTATTTGTTATTCACTACTTCTTTATTATTATATTAACTAGTAGTAATACAACGGAAATTTTACACTTTTAAATTTAATAAATAAGAAATGTTAAGGTTTGAATTTTAAGTTTAATATTATTAACAGTTTACACATATAGATATGTTATATATTCATTGTTCTACACATTATTTTTTTTAATTATTATAGCACAAGTTTATTCATAGCTTGTGTTACATTTAAGTTTTTTACATTTATATTCCAAGTGTCTTGATGAGCCTTTTATTTTTTGTGAATTACTATTTATGAACTTAAAATTATTACATTGCACCATGTGCCCAGACGTGCCAAGCGCGCCCGGTGGGCCGATGAAGACGCTGAAAGCTTCATCGAAAGCGCTCACAGTGGGTTGGGCGGCACCTAGTGACGATGGAGGTATGCATATTACGCAATATGTGGTGGAACGAAAGACGTGCGGTGATGAATTGGAAGAATGGACGAGGGTAGGGTGATTGCTGTGTTTAAACATTTTTTTTATTCACAAATGATAAATACTAAAACTAACACATTTATAGATTTTTTGTTATTCACAATAACACATTGGTGGTTTGTTGTTTCCTTTTTAGTCTGTATTTTATATTTTGTAAACTGGTATAAAGATAGGGTTGCCTAAAATTAGGTTGGTTGAAGCTTTAAATTTAAACTTCATCCATCCTTGAAATTTCTACATGTTGCTGGCATATCAAGGGACAGTCCTCTTATGTTATTGTTTATTTGACAATAATGGTCAACTTAATTTCTTGAAAGCTAAGTTGGTTTCTAGTATTTCCGATTTGGCACATACTAGCCAGGTACTTACCCCAATTCACCCCCAGATTGGTAAAGTTTTCCCCGGAGAAGACCTCAAGATGACATCGGATCACGTGGACAAAGGAACATCGTATAAATTCCGCGTCAGTGCTCACAACTCACTTGGGTCAAGTCCTTATCTGGAATCTGCGGATATTCTGGCCGATGACAAATTCAGTAAGAAATAAATAATTACAATTTAATATGACATCTGTTATAAAGTAAATGGTTTTTGTTTAGTTAGACAACTAATTGGTCGCAATTACTTTACAAGATTAGTGTATATTGCATTGCAAATAAGTTTCAAACATTTATTTATTTTTAACCAAATATATTCCACTGAATTAAAGCAATGTCCGTTAAGTGTCTAAGAACCCAAAATCACCTCCCCAGTAGCCGGCTTAACACTCGCATTCTTAAGACTGATAAGTTCAAATGTAAACTATTTAAAAATCATGTATATCCAATCCTAGTATGTAATATGTTGATCTATGTACCTGACTGTTGTATCTTTCATAGAACCCCCAGCTGCAGTCGAGGCACCAGTGATCAAAGAGATCACGAAGGGCTCATGTGTGGCGACATGGAATGAACCCGATGATGGGGGAAGCCCCATTAATGGTGGGTCTCAACTTTGATGTTGTTGTTTCTATTCTCCCATTTTCTATAATATGGGAGAATATTATTTCTCCAATTTGTTTCTCCAATTTCTCCAATTTGTAAAGTTAAATGGTTTGACATTTAGGTTTTTACAATGATAATTTGTTTTGTTTATTTTCCTTGTAAAAACTACCTTTGTTAATATAATTAAAGGAAGGGAAATACTTTTTGGTATAAATTTTTTAGAGGAAATCTAAATCTGAGTTGTAATGATAAAATGCAAATACAAATATGGATTTTGTAACTTTTTTAAAGTATTTGCATGTTCTTTCGGGGCAAAAAATGATTTTATGTCATTAATAATGCACCAATTTTCATGTAAAGAAAACAACGTTAGATTGTTTTGAAGACATGTAACAGGTGTTTTTATATATATATGGCATAAAATTGTTAGATAACTAAAATAAATAGCTTAAATTTAAAATAAAACTTTCAAGCCAACAGTAAGACAAACTTTGTAAAAAAATAATTTCCATCATATTTCAAGGATACATTGTCGAGTTAAAACGGATGGGACGAAGGAACTGGGTTGCACAAAATGGCGGGAGGCCTGTAGTGGAGAGAAGCTTAAAGATCAAGGATCTGACCAAGGATTGCGAATACTCGGTCCGAGTGATTGCGGAGAATGAGGGAGGTGCTTCTCCTCCTGGGAAAGAGAGCGACACTTTCACAGCGAAAGACCCGATTCGTGAGTTTTTGTTTATTTTTTTAGTGTATTTTTTCATGGAATGTTATGAGTCCTTATTATCCTCATTGGTCATGGGTAATTTAATTGTTTGTTTTATTTATTCTTAGTATTTTGTTTTTTTTACACTAATTATTCTGAGTAAGTAAAACTGTGTGTATGAGGAGTAGAAGTTGGATGACGGTAGATTGTATAACAATATTCCTCTATGGATGGGAGCAGAGGGTGTTATTATCTTGACTATCATCATATTACCTTCTGTCTGGGGTTGGGTTAAGCTGTATGTAATTAAAAGATTTTATAACTTCATGTTCGACGTCATAAAAGCTTAAAAAATGCACCCAGATTTGTTTCAAAATACTTAAGATTTATATCTCCACCTTTAAATCATACCCATAAATATTTTTACCTTTATTTTTGACATAACAATTCTATTTACCCACAGCTCCACCACCCCCACCCACCAACTTTGAGATAACCGACAAAACAGACAAATCAATCTCATTTAGTTGGGTCCCACCTACCAATCTGAACCCCAGTAATTTCAATGGGTATTTCATCGAGAGGTGTTACGAAGGCAAAGACGATTGGGCCAAATGCAATGACATACCCATCAGAGGATCCAAGTACAAGGCAAGTGATACTCGATTGACTTGGTAACCAGTTATCAACCTGCTGTATGAAAATCTATTTAAGAATAGTTTAACATGACTCATACCTCCCCCACACAGGTAATGGGGTTGAACACTGGAGATAAGTTTAAGTTCCGCATTCGTCCCATCAATGACGGAGGTTATGGTGATGGCTTGTCTACTGATAGCTTTGTAGAAATCAAACAATTGCAAGGTATTTGTGGAAATTCTTGATCATCATCATCAGTATCACTGGTTTTAATGCCTATTATAATTTGTTTGGTAATGTTTAACAAGTTTGTAAAAACGTAGGAAGCGTAACATATGCGTTCTTCTCAGCATCTTCTGTTCACTGTCATAATATTAGAGCTTATAAAGTTGGTTAAATACAATATATTTTCCCTCCCATTTCTGGGTGATACAAGCTGATATCATTAAATACCAAAATATACAACTGTTCCAATATAAAGTTAGGACAACTGCTGCTTTTTAAATACATTGAAAAATGAACAAACCGATACAAAGTTATAAAAAGTATATTTTTCATTGCTATTTTTGCTTTATCACATTATCACTAATCATCAAGAGCTAACTCTAACCCACGTTCAACTAATTTTCCTTTATATTTCTTTCTCAGAAAAGCCGAAGATATTTTTAGATCCATCGGTTAAACAAACCCTTGAGGCACATGCCAGTGGAACCCTCAGACTGATGGCTTCGGTTTCAGTAAGCTGCACATTTATCATATCAGCCATGTTAAGACTTATTACCAAAACTTTTATCATAGAATTACTTTACATTGAATATGGTGTTCATAAAAATTTGATGAATTTGATATCACATTTAGCTTCTTCACAGGGTAAACCATATCCAGCGATCCACTGGCAGAAAGATGGAATAGATTTGGACAGACGAGGTGTAATTCAAACTCAGAATGGTGCAACCCAACTAACCATCCGGAATCTTGCCAAGTCAGACTCGGGAACGTACACATTGGTAGCTGATAACCAGAGTGGTACCATTAAAAAGATGGTCAATCTGGTGGTCAAGGGTGAGTTCAATTACTAAATTTTTGCCTGTGACAGATTTACGATTCTCATGTATTATTCTCGTGGATGGGTAAATACAAGGAGTGCTGGTCATTTAAGACATCGGTTTTAGGTTTTGGAGTTGTTTTCCCTTTTTTCAGTCCAACCACATTCCGCTGATGGTCGATGCCCTAACTTAGTTATCCCCAACGGCACGGAATGTGTTAGTAATGATCCCCACCAGCTGCATAATTAAACTATATTTTTTCATTTTTTTTGCATTATCGAGTTTTTTTCTTACATTCAATTGTTTTGTAAATTACTAAAGGTTCTTTTGTTTATTGTTGTTTCAAGAATACTTGTAAAGTTATTAACCGCTTGTTAACACGTTTTTTGGGGGGTTTTGTGTGCAAATTATCAACATCACTGGGCCTACAATTATCAAATCTTTAATGGTTCGAAGCTATAAAAAGGTTGGAGACAACTGTCCTAACTGACTGAACATGTTTGAACATTCATAATCTGCTGATGAGGCACATATAGTCTATGCATCAGAAGCCACACAATGTGCTCCAACATATTCAAAAATCACAACTACCAAATTAAAAATGATGATTGGGAACACTGTGACAGCTGCAAGCCAGCAACTCTGGCATCAGTTTTTTAACCACACCACCGATAGTGCCAATTTTTGTTGCCTCTATATCTGTTTTACAAAATATGGATTAATTTTTTAAATGCATTATTTTACATCACATACTCAAAAAATAATTTTTGATCACCAGACTCTCCTGACCCACCATGCAACATAAAGCTCGGTGAACTGCAGGACGATGGCTCACTACTTATAACATGGGATCCTCCAATTAATGATGGTGGAAACCCTATCAAGCACTACTGTCTGCAGGTGGGTGGGAAATCCATTCTGAATTATTAGGGTTCCCTTTGAATCCCAAGGAAACACCATATTGATTTTACTCTATCTTTGGCCTAAAGAGTTATCCAATCAGATTAAAACTTTTAGGAATTCTAACTGACAGCTCTTATTTTGCAACGAATTTTACAAAAACCGCAAGGGGAATTCCGGCTATCGAAAAAAGAGGCCTATTTTTGAGCACACAACATAAATCAGTAAACATAACTAGAATTTAAATTACCTATTTTACCTTTGGAAATTCCCCAAAACAAAATACGCATAACCAATAATAAATACAATATTATTCTGCATGTGAATACATTATTCGGAAAGCATGGATATAAGTTTGGATTAGTAACTCTGAAACCCCGTTATACACTTTATTTAAGATATACATAGGGTAATAAGGTAGTCAGGGTACCCGATCGTTTCTGCATGCAGAAAAATATACCGTACATACACAACAAGGTTTTTGAAAATAGTGGTGGATAACACGTGGTTGACATTCTCCAGTTTATTCACGATTTGCAGGAGCTGGTAAAGTGATTGATTGGAAATTCTTGTCTTAGAAAATAAAAGAATAGGATATTTGTGTTATATTCCTAAATTGGAAACGGGGCTTTGTCACAGTGTGTTATGATGACTGGTCATTTGATACATTAAGTAAACCAATAAAATACAGATTTTTTAGTCATCCCAAAAATATACCAAGATCTATGCTAATCAGAATAAACACAACACAGTTTATATACTCAATCGCCACCTTACATTTCTATATTAACTTCATGCAAAACCAATTTGTAATCAAAATTTCATTCATAATAAATTTTAAAAAAAATAAAAGTATCTTTTTTAAAATTACAGAGACGGGACGCTTATTCCCGTAGCTTCCAAACCATCAAGGATAAGATCAGTGGCACAAGTTACTTGGTTCGAGATTTGAAACCCGGATGCACCTACTACTTCCGTATTATCGCTGAGAATGAGTTGGGCAGAGGAGAAGGCCATCAGTCCAATCTACTCACAGTGGTGCAGAAGAGAGGTAATGACATGTGTTGTTCTTTTAATGGATTTTTCGTTCTATTATATTCCGATTTTTCGTTCTATTATATTCCGATTTTTCGGGGTACTTTGAAAAGTACCCGTCCGGTTTGTGTGAATTTCTTTACATATTTTGCTGACTAGTGAAATCTGGTTTATTGACCAAAAGCAAGAATATAATTACTCGCCAGGAGCATGTGTTACTGTGTTGATTCTGTGTTTACTTTTCCATATTATGCGTTTGGTCTATTAATATGGGACTGTCCCTATTGTGTTGTTTTTACCATTTTCCTTGCTTGATTTAACTTCGGACAAACAGGATTTGTAGACAATTTTTTTACAAATATTAATTACTGTTGTAGTGTGTTGAATAAGAAAAAAACTTAAAAATACTGAAATATAAGTTCTATTGCTCATGAATTTAGCTAGAGTCAAACTGTAGGCTCTTCAATCCACATTTTAGGCCCGCTGCACATCGAGCGGTACAAGTACGGCAAGATGGACCTGAACAAGGGAGCCAACTTCAACCTCGCTTTGAAACCGGTCACCGCCAGCGAGCGGGGTTCAGCCAAGTTCACATGCGCCACAGTGGGTCGACCTGATCCTGAGATTGCTTGGTATAAAGGTATGCATGTGCTGCTTTTTAGTGTGTTGTTACAGCACTCCTACAACGCTGTCAATCCAAACTCTCATGTGCTGATCTTTTAAATCCCGTACTGCTTACGGTGTATAACCATTCCCAACATAAAATACATTTGTTTCCTTGTGCTCACCTTGTGTTGTTTTAACTCTTTCTATGATGAAAAACGTGGTAATTTTCTTTTCCAGTGGTTAGGAAGTGTTTTTCTTAGATTTGTAGTGTAGAGTATATGGGTTTATTACGTTGGGTATGCGACACGTGTTTATATAGTACGGCAATGTTCCGACAATTTCCATAGTCTCAAGGGTATATAACTTTAAATAAATAATTGCAACGTGTTTTTTTCTTTAAATGTATTTGCACTGCAACCATTTGTCCCTTTATCCCCAAACAGGACTGAACCACTATATTTAATTTTCCAGATGGCGTCCGCATAAAAGCGAACAACAAGTACTCGATGCGAAACAACTACGGAGTTTGCACGCTCACAATACACGATTGCCGTTTGCGTGACGCCGGCATGTACAAATGCGAGGCCAACAACCAAATTGGAAGGTCCATCTGTGAGGCGAATCTTAACGTTCTACCATCGGCACGTTAATTAGCTAGCATTATAATACAATCTGGTTAACTGCTTGTATAGTATTTACCAATAAAACCTAGTTTGCTCATGCATTATGCTTCGGATGTCTGTTTTAAATGTTCATGGTATGTACTTCTGCTTTCAAAGTGTTAGCGATCAAGCCGTATGCGATGCAGTGTTGTAAGAATGGGCTTCTGCTTCTGTAAATAAATATTCACGTTCCAAAATATTTAGAGGTTTAAATTATTACACAAAATTTGACAGGTTACAAACCGACAGGGTCAGATTTTAAGTTAATCAGGTTAATAATTACTGAAGTACGCCTCAATTATTCCGACTGATTAACTTATTGAGTTGGTTCAGTCGAAAATTTACATGTTTGAAACTGCTCGCTTGATAGTTGGTTATTATAGGTTAACAAATGGCACACGTATTGTTATTGTTTGCAAATGGTTTTCCAGTAATAAAATACGTTTACATGTAGTACACAACTAAATTTTTGTAAAAACGATAAATATCCACAAATCTAACGAGGGATTTAACACAACATCTTTTTTTTGGTTTTCTTAAACAAAGTATTATTTCCGCCACGTAGCA
The DNA here is from genome assembly GCA_000149265.1 of Ciona savignyi. Taxonomy (NCBI): domain Eukaryota; kingdom Metazoa; phylum Chordata; class Ascidiacea; order Phlebobranchia; family Cionidae; genus Ciona; species Ciona savignyi. The sequence continues at coordinate 47,498 of CH002416.1, read as the reverse complement.
TCTAGTTGAACCTGCAAAAACTAGTAGAACATGTTTGGCCAATTACACTTGGTCACGTAACAATGTATAATGTGGAATTGGCGGTGCCGTCGTTGCTCGTTGTGGAACAGGTGGAGGATAACGCATGGGAGAATGGGTGGTGCTACAGGCGATTTGTTGTGGGCAGTACGATCTCTTAAATTATTATCTTCATTTGATTGTACAAACATGTAAGTTATTTTCGTAATTATGACTTCACCCCTTTATTATTAATATTATCCTCTCTACATGTTGCCATACTGATCTTCCTACGTTTTACTTAGTATAGAGTAGTGTTCCTTAATGTTCTATTAAGGAACACTAGTATAGAGTACATGATTAGATTCCATACATTTGCTTGCACCTCCGCATTTGAAGCATTAGTTGCTTGTCCTCATTGTGTGTGTGTAAAGTATATAAGTAGTGGTCCTATCTACATGTTGAGTGGAAATCCAATTTAAACCAAACTCTTTCATAGTGCAGTTTGAAATGTGGGATCTAAATACTTTATAGAAAACACGGATATCAAGTTTGGATTGTCAACTTTGGAACCCATTTATTTCCGCCTGCAGAAACAAACGTTAGGCCAATACACTTGTATAAAATATACCAAGGGTAATGAGGTAGCCAGGATATCCGATCGTGTCTGCAAGCAGAAATATACAGCGGCACTTAAAAAGGGTTTTAAAGTAGTGGTGGTTCACACGTGGTTGACACGTAATGTTTATACGTGGTTGACACTCTCTAGTTTGTATGCCCCCATCCCCCTCCCGCTCATACGACCCTGTATAATACTCGTCAAATACCATTACTAGCCAATAACTTTTGGCCATACCATCGAAATATATTGCTTTAATCTTTATAATTTACATCAAATTTTACATTAGTTAAACAATTAATTGTTTTAATCTTTGAAATTTACATTAAACAAAGACAGTTCTGATAAAATAAGAATTAGTTAAACGAAATAGATATTTGATTATTATTATTGTGCATATAAAATGTGGAAAAATTCTTTCGGACCACGAAAAATCGAACTTCAACATGAAAGAACTCTTAAGCTGCTAGGAGATGCATCAGGTCATATATTTTCAAAGCAGAAGTATGTAGATAAACTAAAGAGCGTTACCAAGAAGATACGACCAATATTAATTCATCTAAACAAGGAGTCAAATATTACTAATAAATATAATGTTCGGATTGTGTGCATATTGGCTGTGTTAATTGTTTTGAAAATTTGGTGCGTTATTACATGGAGTAGTTAAGGGTTAAACATTGAGTAGGTATGGATTAATACATGGGGTAGGTATGGATTAATACATGGGGTAGGTATGGATTAAAACATGGGGTAGGTATGGATTAATACATGGGGTAGGTATGGATTAATACATGGGGTAGGTATATGTTATAACGATATTGTACATAGATCCTTCACATCGAGGTGTTCCCTAGTCGGTAAGATAGTTCGAATCCCAGTAGTATTAGAGTTTATATTGGATCTAACAACCATTATCATTCCGGATTCGTTGGGATTGTCCAACTTGTTATAATGATGCCAGTCATCATGTGGTGTGGGGTCGTACCCGGGCTGACCTTGGCTCGTGGTGACGGTTTTATTCTGTAGGAATATAATTAAACGTTCCATTGTCCGACAGATTAGCCTGGTGTGTTAGTGCGACGCCTTTCAGCCAAAGGGTTGCAGGTTCGAAACTAGCCGGGTATGTCCTTGGGCAAGGCAATTAACGTACATTACCTGAATCCAAAGAAATAATGCGTTATAGCCTACTTTACAGAAGAAACGTGTGAATCGTACACAACGCTGCAATATCTTCGGTAACCCAACGGTGAGGTCATTTGACGATTACCCGTGTGGTAACCCCCTTGGTTTTCCTATTCACGAAGATAAACATTGGATATCCTGTCCTATCTATTCCTCGTGGCCGCGTTTTACTCCAACCCTCCAAGTTGAAGACGAACTACAGCTTTCATCTAAATACCGTGGTTGCAATCCTCGATAAAACCACAGTGTACATTTTATGCATTTTCGTAATTTCTATGAATGATGAATCAAGTCGATATAAATAGTTAATGTTTTTTTGATCGAGAGCAGAATTATTAAGAAACCTGTGAATCCGACACATTTCCCACAAACCTCCGCATTGTAATTCAGTCCAAGCCATACCACCGTTCGTGTTGTAGGTTCACTCGTGTTTCTGACGTAATCATACACCACGTCATACATGTTCTTATCCAAGATATCGACCAGCCTTCCACCGACCCTCCCACAAGATTCCTCCGCGGTTGATCGGTTCTTTTCCGCGTCCATGCTCGGATCAGGCATCCAAATGACCTGACCATCGTACTCGATCCCATTACCTATATTGAAATATATGATTGCAACAAGAACCAAAGTCAACCCAGTGGAACAATAAATAAACCTCTAAGCCGTATACAACACACTGCAATAGCTCCGTTTAACTATGAGGCGACAACTGCAAATACAAATATGTGAGAAACTCACCCGAATAAAACGTCCAATCCACAACTAGCTTCGTATCCCAACCCGAAGCTTGGTCAGTACGTTTCAAATTAATGATAAATCCGAATTGTTCAATTCTAATAATTGTCAAGTCGAATTTGTGCGGCAGAGAGGCATTTGTTGGCTTCGCCTGTGCTTGGACGAACTTGGGTGGAGATTGGAAACACATCAGGTACAATACGAACTCCTTTCTATTCGGATGTTGTGAAACAGATTGAATTTCAGTGCTGCCGCGTCCGGACCTCGGTTGTTCTGCAGTTTATCGAGTTACAAATTCAAAATAAATATAGGATATCCATGTTTTGTTTCCAGTGAATAGGAAAATACAATGGCCGTTATGTTATAGTTTTAGTACAAGTTAATAGACCATGATTGTTAAATGGTTTCCATAGGACACAACTGACCAACAAGCGACCAGTTTCAAACCTTCGATCTTCCGTCTAAAAGGCGACGCCTACTAGCTACAAGGACAACGTTGTAAACTAGGGGTTCTTAACCTTTTTTGTCTCGTTTACCCCTTTCCGAAAGAAAGAAAGTTTAGTTTACCCCCATCTTCTAGGTGGTCGTGGTCAAAGTCCAAATTATCTAGAAAACAGTAAAAATGGAACATAGGCCTACTTACGCTGCTGAAATGAAAATGTTAGCACACTTGCGTAGTTATGGGTCCCATTTGAAAAAATGGGACACATATTGTTTTTGTCCGTTTTTTTTTCTTTTTTTTTCGTCAAACGCTTGACAGACATGGCTTGTGGCCCCGACATCTACCAGAAGGGATAAGGGAATCGCAATGAAACTTTGTCATTTGTTAGATCACATGGTCTAGATGAGCAGAAACCAAAATGTTGGGTAATATAATTAGGGGAATTCCCCTGGGAGGTTAAAAACCAAAACGGTATTTTTTTCAAAAATATTAGCTTTTTTGGGCATAGCGCATGAACGGCTGCTCTAATTTTGATCACATTTGGTAAAATAGTAGCGTGTTAGCCACTGCGTTACCATTTAGAACAAACAAAATATTAACTTAGGGAAATACCCTAAATATGAAGATATGTTTCTAAATCAAGATTGTGACAGGCATGGATTGTGGCTCCGACATCTACCAGAAAGGATAACGGAATCGCAATAAAACTTTGTCATTTGTTAGACCACATAGTCAAGATGAGCAGAAACTAAAATTTTGGGTAATATACCTAGGGGAATTCCCCTGGGGGGTGAAAAACCAAAACGGTATTTTTTAAAAAAATTTTAGCTTTTTTGGGCATAGCTCTTGAAGGCTGATCCAATTTTAATCAGATTTGGTGAAATGTAAGTAATTAGTCACTTATTTAACACCTAAAGAAAAAAAATATTTAGGAAAATACCCCCCAAAATAGGTTTTTGTTATCAAATCAGGATTGTGACAAGCATGCCATTTCACCTCGACATTTACCAAAAGGATTATGGAATCGCAAATAAAATTTTACATTTGTTAGACAACATGGTCTAGATGTGCAGAAATCAAAATTGTGGGTGATAAATTTAGGGAAATTCCCCTGAAACCTTAAAAACCAAAACGGTATTTTTTCTTAAAAAATAGCTATTTACGGGATAGCGCTTAAACAGATTCTCCAGTTTTAATCAGATTTGGTGGAATGTAAGTGCATTAGTCACTGATTTATCACTTAAAACAAACAAAAAAGATTACCTAATGAAATACCCTAAAAATAAGATTTTTTTCTCATATCATGATAGCAACATATGCATGGCATGGCGCCCCGACATCTACCAAA
>CH002416.1:18105-32723 GCA_000149265.1 Ciona savignyi | reverse complement strand
TGTTAATGTTGTATCTATAACTAGTTGGTACAAATTCGGTGCACAAAGTAAACTGAAGAGCATTTTAAAAAATTATTTAAACTGCGATTTTTTATATCGTTAAAGTCAACAGTAAAAACCCTGTCTCTGTACCTCTTGCAAGAAACTTATATGGCTGTGAATGTTAGAAATTGCATATTCCTTCTGCCTGGGACCATTATGGCGTTCAAACGTCGATATAATTCACGAGTTTATGGTCCTTTTTGGAAACAATTAGTAAGGTAATAAATAAACAGTTGCCGTCTGATTATTTTGCAATTATCACATGAAGCATGTGCATAAACTTATATTATTTGCAATCTTGCTTATTTAAGAAGACATAAAGGTCGAGGTCTACAGGAATTTTGTGTTTATTGTCCTCACCGGTGACCATTTTATCTCGTGAATTTGCTCATATTAACTTTTTTGGATAAAACCTCAATAACGCAAAGCCCATGAAATCTGAAACCACTCTGCTTTCACCTCATATAAGGAAATATACAATTGTTTTACAATGTTTGAAATTGTTAACTGGCACATTTAAAGTGCATTGGCAATTTGTGGCGAATTATAATAGCGAAATCCCAAAGTTGCTCGGTATCATAAAGGAGACTTCCGTTTAAGCATTTTTTATTCCATATGCCTTATTATTTATAAACTGATAACTTTAAAAAAAATCTAATGATAAATTAGAATTGCCAGTAAATATCAAATATAAATACAATTAAAATACGCAGAGCACATAAATATATATCTGTTTTGGTCAAGTAGTAGCCCAAGAAACCAATTATAAGTTAAGATTGCAGAAAAAGTAAAAGTTTGCTGTAGTAACAGTCACATTGAGGTTTACAAATTGTGATGGTCAACACGCGGTTGTTACTCCCTAGTTAATCATGTTTTTAAATAAACCATATGTTTTAACATCTCGGAAAAACGGAAATCTCCATCAGTTTATAAGCCCACTTGTAGAAACATATAGCCTACTGCCTAAATTAGAGCGTTTTTGCAATTAGGGGTGATGTAATTCATTAATAAAACTATTAAGTTACTAGCTTAGTGTGTTGTGACACAAGAAATTTAAACATCCAAATATGGGTTTTAAATTAAAAAGTTCGTGTTTTGAGTCATATTTGATTTAAGTCATAAACAGTTTCGTTACTGGTTGTTCGTCATTGTGTTTAGATATTACCACTGATTTTATCGTCAGGATATTTATTGAATAGCCCTGTACAGTTAGTGAATCTTAGTTTACTTGACCATAGTTAATCAACCCTGTTGCGACTCAAAATTGTGTTTGAATATTAGGCCCACTACCGATTTTCGTCAGGATATTTATTGAATAGCCCTGCACAGTTAATGAATCTTAATCAGTTAATCAACAATGTTGCGACTTACTCTGTTTGTGATTCTTTTATATGGATATTCTTTTTTTGGTAAGTTTACAAATGTTATTTAAGGATATGCTACTAAGGTATATTTATTTGTACAGTTTTGTTTGCGTTAGCTTCTGTAGACTGATGTTAATCACCCAACCTTAAGGATGCGATTTAGTATTTGCAATTCTAAGTTTGTTCGTAGCGCGTCGTCGACCCGGCAATCGAAAGGTAGCGAAATTAAAAACCAGTTGGTAGATAGTAGATAGTATTGTAATTTTGGGAAAGGCTTTTCCCGAACGTTGCCTAAACTTAGGGCCGTATATTGTTGCTCAAAAACGATGAAGATGTTTCTCTTGGTATAACACAGGGCTCTTAGCTCCGCAACGCGTCGATGGATACGGTTTTATTACAAAAATACTGCTGGAATAATCCCAACTCCGCATTTTTCATTTCCGTGGAAAACATGATATATCCTTTGCGTTTAAATGATGGACAAATTATTTAACTTCCATTTCTATTAAAATATACCGATTGTTTATTGTAGCAATAATATACGTATGAACTTTAACCGTAGGGGAATCATTCAACATGCAACTCTTAATGGAAACGTGCAGACCTGAAGACGGTTATTTTGATTGTGGTAACGGCAAATGTATACCAAGAATTTACGTACGGGATATCGGAGATGATTGTGGCAATCGAGCAGATGAGCTTAATGGTATGGCGGTATATGGTGTACGTTACAAATATAGTCGCTTCCTGCATACACATTTCACGCACATCGCGTAATATGGCATGATGTTATTTTTATAGTAAATGGTCCTCTTTATTACATTTTACGTATTATTTAAAAAAGTCATATGTGAGCAACACCAATTATATAGCTGCTTAAAATTAACTATTTTTCATTTTCGCTGATAGTCCATTTAACAAATTATTGCAGTCGATCTGAACTGCTCCGACGACGAAGTGAGATGTCGCGTCACACGTCGATGCGTCCATCGTGCGTTTATCAACACTCCTTACAGTTGCACTGCAAATCAGCAGATGACATTGCCATGTCGTGAAATGGAAGGTTTTTTTTAATTTGTTAATTAAACTTAAAAATATTGTTGTGCTGTCAGATTAAAGTTAAACAAACAGTTTAAGAACGATATATGTCATACAAGGATTTTTCGTATTGAATGTTTTTGTTATAAGTGGTGTTTGACTAATTCTTTAAAGGTACATATATATACTACTGAAACTAACCATTCTATTTTCCAAACTGTTCGTCGAAAATGTCTCCCGACGAGCATTTTTTATTTAACTTACACTCAACCTCGATTGTGTTTAGTATAGTTTTGCTTATAAAAGTTCTCCTGTTCCCTAGAAAGAAACACAAAAATAATATTTAAAAATATTGTATGTAGCCTAATAACATGATGTCAAACCTCTAGCTATTAAGATGCTCGAGGTTTAGGAAGTAAATTTTACTGATAGCTATTTAATTGTATTTATATATGCTTTACAGAATACACATGCATAAAGAGTCGTAAATGCATAGAAAGATGGAAAGTAATGAACGATGTCAACGACTGTGGAACTATGTTGATACCAGATGATACGAGCGACGAGGCTGCTTCATTAGATTTTTGCACAGATCGTGAATTCGCTTGTTATTCGTTGAAAGGACACCGAATTTGTATCCCGCGAGATTGGGTCAGGGATGAAGTCAGTCATTGTGATCAAGGATTAGACGAAAGTACAATTTTACTTTGTAACGAGACAACCGAATTTCGATGCATCGAAAACGGTAGATGTATTGCTAGGTATCGTGTCATGGACGACTTTAAGGATTGCATTGAAGGTTCAGATGAAATCTCTGCAGTAAAATGTTTGGAAACGGAATTCACTTGCATAGATAGCGGAAGATGCATTCCGTTATCGTGGAGGAAAAACTCCATTCGTAACTGCTTCGACGGCAGCGATGAACTTGATATTCCAGAAAACAATACTTGCCCAGGAACAAACTTTCATTGTCAAAACTCTAACCGTTGTATCCCAAGATCTTTCTTGTGCGATGGTATCGATCATTGCGGTGATTGTACTGATGAAATAGAGACTTGTGAGGAACCTGTCATGTTCCGATGTCCCAACGACTGGTCTACAACGTGTGTACACTGGTCGTACGCTTGTGATCCTTATGCAGATTGTCAAAATATTGAAGACGACGTCATTAGCACAGGTCCTGGTTTTAAATGTGAAAAAAATTATTTAGGGTTGTCAGACACGGCACGATATTGTGTAATTCCACAATGGTCTCTAAGAGATTCATACTTTACTTGTGATGATCGCTCCGATTTATGTTTCGAAAATGGCACATTTCAATGCAGTCTGTGTATGGACAGAAAAACAATAATTGCTCCAAGACAAATTTGTGATGGTGTATTTGACTGTGCTGACTTGTCGGACGAGTGTCTCTGCGTTGTATCGGCTGGATTGGCAACACACGAACTTTGTCGAAATGTTTGCTATGACTCCTTAAGTGACTCGTGCACTTCGTGCAACATACATGAGTTTCTTTGTGACGGTATTTGTCTGCCTTTTACCGCAATTTGTAATGGATCCATCGAGTGTTATTCTTCTCAAATTGACGAGCTTTATTGCACCAAAGATACAAAATCCATTACCACCACTAAGAAAGATGATTTCCAGTGTGAAATTTTACCTGCACATTTTCAACACTTTATAGAAGTAGGGAACTTCTTAGACTTGGCAAACCGAAGCTTTCCAATAGCGGCAAAACGGTAGTTTTTAATAATTTTTTCCCGATCATAACAGTAATAGCTGCATTCCTCATAGATGCGACGGTCGCACTGAATGTAGAAATATGGAGGATGAGTGCAGTGCACAAGCAAATTGTACTAACAGGCTACGAGTTTGTGATGATATACCTTTAATTACAGTAAGTCTTAGTGTGCCAGCAAATCAAGAAGTTCCTCCTCCGTCCAGATATATGACCAAACTGCTAGTAATACTATAGAACGTCCTGTAGCCTGATTTGTTAATGAATAAATAAGTGTTACTTAAATAAATTTTTAAACTAAAGGGTTTGCAGCCTTGCACTTTCTTATAAAAAAAATTTCGAAAAGCATAAACATAAATCTTTGAATAGATGATATAGATTTCAGAACGAAAAATGTTAACTCTAAGGGAAATATGACCTGGGTATCAATCACAAGTAATATGCCATCAGAGTAGTAAAGCATAATCGAAGGTTTTGATAAAATATATCTATTGTGGTATCATAATGAAGCATAGGATTAAAGGTAAACCGTAAAGTTTGTAATGTGTTTAATTTAAAACATACTATAAATATAATAAATATAAACCTTTTGTTATATTTAGTGTTTCTTGGAGTCTATTTATTCTGAGCGCCTTCCGTAAAATAAAAACTGAAAAGGTTTAAATATATATTTGGTTTTATATCGGTATTAACACCAATAAACTAAACAGCAGGATATTCCAGCTGGATTCGTCGGATTGACGCAGGAATTTCAAATAGAAATTCGCCGCTGTCAGGGACCACTGAATTTTGCATTCGGATTTTCGATTTGCAATGGAATAAAAGAATGTGATGATGGAGTGGATGAGAGAAATTGTTCTGATCGTTTTTACTGCGACGCTGGACAAGTAGAATGGGTAACAGGTAAATTTTGTAAAAGTTTTTGTATAATTCATATCGTATATATATACAGTTATGACACTGTGTTAAACAAACGTACAATGCAATGCGGTCGCCATGCAGGCCATACGTTGAAAGCCGGTGTTGGGTTATCTAGATCCTTATTAATGGGATTAGGGTGAAGGCAGCTAACGTAGCCACGTAAAAAGTCGGACAAGCGTCATTTAAAACTAATTTTGATCTTAATAAATATTTACATAGGTAAAAAGGATGTGGTAAGCATTGAGAAGTCGAAGATTTGCGATGCGAAATCTCCACCCGACTGTCTGGATTGGTCGGATGAGAAAAATTGTAGCACCAAAAGTCATTTCTATTGTGTTGGGGGTTCCCCTCTTTTTGTAAGAAGAAATCAAGTGCTTGATGGTGTTAAAGATTGCGCCGATTATTCAGATGAATGTCCACCGGAACTCTTTGAAAACAATGCCTTGACTTCCCGGACGGAACTACTTAAGAATAAATTCTTTAAGGCGATGGTTTGGATAATGGCACTACTTGCTATAATAGGCAACACGAGTGTGTTTTTGATTTTATCCAGATCTCTGTGGTATAACTCAAAAAGAGCAAAACATGCTCAAGCATCCGCCGTGTCAACAGTGAATAAGCTTCTCATACTTAACCTTTCGTTAGCCGACTTCCTTATGGGTATTGCTCTCCTCATAATCGCTTCAAAAACATCGCAGTATTCTGGTGAATATTGCGTCAATGATAAATATTGGAGAAGCAGTACAACATGCAACGCAGTCGGTATTCTATCTGTACTATCATGTGAAGCATCTGTACTAACTCTTGTGTGCCTTACGTCATACAGACTCTACAGTGTTTACTTTCCCATTCACAGCCGTACGTTACGGAAATGGGTATTGGGATGCTGGATAATTTGCATATGGGCTATATGTATTACGGTCGCACTGATTCCTCTATCAGATTACTTATCTAGAGAGATGGTAAACTCAATTCTGATTCAACCAAACGCGTATCTCAATCACGAAATTGTTAAATTTAACGATTTGTTAGCGTTTACGCAACGAATTGAAGGTTTGCAGAGAAACAGATCTTTCCATGCTACACATAACTTAAATACATGGATGTCTTTGGAGCAGTATGTAAACGAGAAATTCCCAGATTACGCACTGAAGAGATTGGGATACTTTGGTTACTATAGTGCAAGCGCCGTATGCCTTCCAAGATATTTTAAGCTGAACACAGATACCAGTAGTCTTAACTCGCTCTCCCCGGTCGTGATTTTCTTTAATTTTCTCGCTCTTATGTATATTTGTGCGGCATACATTGCAATATACAAGCGTACCTCTGCCAGTGGAGAATCCACAGAGCAGCGACAAAACGAGCAACGTATAAAGAACGCCAAAAAGATGCAAAGAAAAATTTCAATTCTTATCCTTACAGACCTTACATGCTGGTTACCAGTATGTGTAATGACGTTCATCAGTTTGGGAAGATATGGATTGCCCGATTTGGTTTATGCCGTATCAGCTATACTTTTTTTGCCGATCAACAGTTCATTAAATCCCCTGATCTACACTGACGCCCTAGGAAAACTTTACGGGGCTGTTTGCAAAGTAATCTTATTTTTTAAGATTAATATTAATTGTCCTCGGACAAATGATTGCATCAGCAAGACCTGACACAAAAGAAACATTTGTTCCCCATATCATGTGACACTAGTAAATTAGTCTACTACTTATTGTAAATCGTGCATATTACTCCAGTTGCAAATACAAGGTTCGTTACTAAACGACCTAATTTAAAAAAATTATATTTTTAAAAAAAGTTTGAATAACAAAATATTTGAAGATTAATAATATCATCGATATATACTCAGCCGAAATGTTGTGGGAGTAAAACTAGCGGAGGTCTAGACCCGTAAACATTGACAAAGCACATCGCCTGCACCCAGTTGATTAATAGGTTCCACTAAAACTAAAGATACGTCTTTTAAGGACGTACATTGTACAACACACTACAAATGCTAAGATAATTTTACCCTGTGTAAGAGGAAACTTGATGTTTGCCCGAGTAAAAACCGACCCGCGTCTGTAAGTCCCAGCAATTACTAAGTTGAGAGTGAACTTTACGTTGGAGAACCACCCAGGATGATATAATGTATCTAATTTTCCGGTGTTTTTTAACGATGAGGGGCATTTGTGGCCAAATATGGTTTATTTCTGGTGGGCGGTGTGGCACCAGTAAAAGCAGTACCATTTTTAAAGACCTCTGTGAACGGCAGGATGTGACGAGTGGTACCCTACATGAGTCATTGTTTTTAAACGAGTGTTTTATGGGCTCAGGGTATGGGCTCAAAATTGTAGGTAAAATTTCGGAGGGTTTTGAGTTTAGGTTGAAGATCTAAAGCTTCAATTTTAAATTCTAAAAAAATCTAAGACTTCCTATGTCAGGATTTTAAGTGACAGCCGGTTTTGTGCGGTCAGTTTGCATTGGAGAGATAGGGAGAATAATTAGTTGAACGCCTTTTTGAACATTTAGCCGAAATCGATTGCAATCTTTTCCATCAATCAGCATTAAGTCATGAGTCACGTAATGATGACGACTTCGCACATGATTTTTTGTAGTTTGATCGGGGCTACGACTAAAATACAGAGTATCCCAAGACATACGACTAACCATATGCAGACCACACATTCTGCTAATATAGGAGCAAGTAGGCCTATTACTATCGCAGAACTAAGCTTTGAAGAATCTTTTAACTTACATATAAAAACTGCTTAGTGACACAATGTTTATACACTGTTACTGTTTAGCCAGCATTAACAACTTATCACTGCCAAACCAACATACCAACACCACTACAGAGAATTCGAAATCTAAACAGGACCGATGTCCACCAACGAAAACCTGCAAACAACAATAAAAAAATCTAGCAGTCGGAACTCAAGATACCAGAATAATGACTTCGAGCGCCTGGTGTTTACGAGTTAAAACGCAGTTTTATAAGATAACATGACCTGCGTGGATTATTATTTTTTACACCGCGTTCTACGAGAACGAAAAACGGCCTATAAGCAAGCATATAAAGAGCCGAGTTCAAACTTCACATTCGAGTTTTATGCTTGAGCAAGCACAATGTGGAACCAAAGTTTTATGGCTTTATACTGGTAAAAATATTTTATTAAGGGTATTCCTCAACTAATTTCTTATATACGAGCCTCAACGTTATCCATTTATTAGGATATGCATAACAATTATGCATATAACAACACAAGTAGGCAAAAACTGCTTAACCAACAAAACTCAAAAAATAAAGAATGAATTAAACTATGCAGCAAGTTCCGGAAAAATAAATTTTTAATAGGGTTGATTTCCAGCGACAACAAAAGAATCTCCTGCAGTTATTAGATCTTCTGATGCTTTGAAAAACGAAAAATTCTTGACAGTAGGGTTCTTAAATAGAACAATAGTAAAAAAGAAATGGGTTTTACTTGTGAGTGAGTACATGTGGATGAGCTTGCGCTTCATTACTGCTGGTTGGACGTGGAGCATAGATACAAGGTAAGTGTTAATGCCGGTTAAATATAAACATCAACAAGAAAGCCACTTTAAAATAATGTATTGCAATATCTTGCCATGTAACATTTACAACCTACAGTGTTATATGGTGAAACGAATTGGTGATTAATCACGTGGTCCTAGATAAAGTGATGTATTACTAAAAACATATCAATTGTACGTGTTGCATTAAAAGATATAGGTGATAAAACAAAGACCACAAAAAATAAAAATATCAAAACATAAAAGAGTGGTAGAGCAAAAGATAAAAGATGGGTTAGTATAATATGAGAATAAGTTTAAAAAAGAATAAGATTATGTATGTTAAACTAAGAATTATTTAACCCAGATACAAGGAATTGTTAAAGTGGGCGATGATAAATAGATAGTAGAAGGGGGGTTGAATTCGATATTGAACAAATAAACGATGGTTAAGGAAGAAGATCATCGAGTTGCTGTCTTACCGCTTTATTAAATTTGTTTAATGATTTGATATCACGGATACTATAAACTATAGAGGGAAGTTGGTGCCAGAATTTCGAGCCAATATATTTTATTGGTTGTTGGGTTATGGTTTTACTGCAGTATAATAATTGACATGCCCGTAGCCATTTATTTTTTCACTTTGTACACTGTAAAATGTATTTTAACATATATGATAGTATATGATATACTTGTTAATCCCCGTGAATGGGAAAACCAAGGGGATTAACAAACGGGCAATCGGCAGATCACCTCGCGCCCACTTAACCGCCAGACTAACCTGCCCGTTAAAAATGCTTATCATTTTGGTGTATGTTCCAATAGTTAGGTATTTTTAAGTGTTGGTTTTGTTCTTGAATTTTAAATTTTTTTGTGTATAATAAGGATTAGTGCAACAAAACTTAGCGATATTCGCGCGTCACTTATCGCTATAATCTTTTCAGTATGGAATTTTCAAAATCTAAACTAAACTAAAAGTCTTTAACGGAATTAATTTCTTGATGACAATAAAACTTTAGTTATTTAAATAAGGCTAGCAAGTAAAAAATGTAATAAACATACAAACTGGTGTGTAAAACCTAATCACGCTTTACACCTACCAAAGGAATAATAGAGTTGACATATCGTCTGGAAAATTTTTGCCTCAACTTTTTAGTAAAAATGAGAATCAGATAAATACAGATTTTAATTACTCACAAATTTTATAGAGTGTGATAACAAATTCAATAATACACACCTACAGCACAAATGAATAAAGCACGGGTATTAGAATAAACAAACACAATTGCATGTTCGTGTTATGATGATGACAACCGAAATAAAAATTCAAAATTGAGAAACTAAATTATCATCTTATAAAAAAGCTCTTATGATATAACTCTTTAAACAGGAGTTCCTGGTGTTGATACTATAATCAAGCTTGGAAAGACCACGGTTTCACATTTTCATCGTTTTGTGAGTGTTTTTCATGCTGTAGATAATATGAATAACATTTAGACAAATGTCCTTGTAATTTCTGTAGACCATTGTATGGCACCAACTTTACACTAGAAATACAGCTGCCTACTGAAGAACCTGGCGTCATTGTCCCTGCACCCAGTCGATTATTACAGATTTCAAGCAAATCTGTAGCAATGCCACCATGGTATTCAACACTGCATTAGCTCCCGTAACCCGACGGTGGACATGGGGTAAACTTACAATTGTAGGTGGGATGTTGTTCCTACGTAGCACCATCCATAGAAATCAAACATAAATACTTTGTTTTACATCACCTGTTTAGTGAACTGGTCGCCGCAACACATTCGAATCCGCTCACACGACGCAGGGCTGTCCATCCGAAATGTACCGAATAATCCCGAATGTTTCCGAGCAGACGCAACGGCGTTTTTAACAGCAAAGAAAACCGAAGACGAAAGAAACAACGGTGGCTCGCCGACTGCCTGTAAACGAAAGCATATTTGATATTTTTTTAATATTTTAGTATATTTCTCGTGTCGGGCTTTGCATAGAACGAATTCGGCTACTATTTCCGGCCCGTTGGTCTAACGGTTAAGTGCGTCGCCTTTCAATCGAAAGGTTGCAGGTGCGAAACTGGTCGCTAGCTAGTCGGTTGTGTCCTTGGGCAAGGCACTTTACGGACATTGCCTGAACCCAGCGGATTAATGGGTTCTACCAAATTAAAGGAACGTGTCTATCATATACAACACACTGCAATAGCTCCGATAACCCGACGATGGGCGCGAGGTGATCTGACGATTGCCCGTGTGTTAACCCCCTTGGTTTTCCCATTCACCGGGGATAAAGATGAATATCCTATCCTATATCCTCCTACTTTATGTACCTTAGGATAGGATATTCATGTTTATCCCCAGTGTTGCGGCCTGGGACATCTGTTGTAGGCCTACCACACAACTGAACAATTATGTCAAGGCGTTTAAATTATTAATCATTGCTAATATCTTGCCTTAGATGAAAAAATTGCTCGTTTGTTCCGGGAATTTTGTAGCAAATGGACATTAAATCGTCGAGGGCAATCCCCAAACCCGGGAATCTTGTAAGCACCCGGTCCTCGGGTAAGCAGCTCGCCCCTTTCATTGATAAGTGGTTCCTCCAGCATCATCATCCCATAGCCTTGCATGAACGCTCCTTCAATCTGGGGAAAGTAATTTGGCAAAGACGAGTTTGATCTACTGAACTCAGGGCAACGCTTGGTCGTAGAAATCAAGTTAAACTTCGGTTTTGTTTTGGAGTAAAAGACAATGTGGGTGGTTTATTTCTTTACGCAAAATCGGTCCTGCCGGTTGGTCTAACGGTTAAGTGCGTCGCCTTTCAATCAAAAGGTTGCAGGTGCGAAACTGGTCGCTAGCTAGTCGGTTGTGTCCTTGGGAAAGGCACTTTACAGTCATTGCCTAAACCCAGCGGATTAATTGGTACTACCAAATTGAAGGAACGCGTCTATCATGTACAAAACACTGAAATAGCTCTGGTAACCCGACAATGGGCACGAGGTGATCTAACGATTGCCAGTGTGTTAAACCCCTTGGTTTTCCCATTCACGGGGATAAACATGAATATCATATCCTAAATAGAACGAAAGGATAAAGTATGCAGTCAAACTCACTTGTCCTATATCTACAGCAGGATTAAGACTTCCCCCAACATCCATCACGATGTCAGTTTGAAGTACCACGTGATCCCCTGTGAGACAATCTATTTCCACTTCAGACACAGCTGCCCCATATGTGAAGTAGTCAAATGGACGGCCAAAACACTCCCCACTATCCTGGTCCCAGTTGCAATAAATGTCTGGAGTCCTGAATTCATATTTTTAATTTGACTGAGGTTTTAGAGATGTTTCTCCCAATAATATCCTGCATAATCGCTTGAAAACCGTGTTGTCGAATTCAATGTTGTTTGTGGAAATAAAAACCTGCTACGTCACATCATATATTATACCAATTATGGAAGATTTATTACATGGACCTAGACATTTTAGAATACTGATTTCAAGATATGATTAGTTTTCTTGAGAGGTTCAGTAGAAAGTTAAAAAATAGGCATGAAAGTTCATACTTGTAAAAACCTGTCGCAGACAAGCTTATTCTTTCCAAATAGGCCTTTATTATGAGGTCATCCCACGATAATTTGGGAAAGTTTTTCCGCAAAGGCTTCAATCTTTCAACGATCTTTTCACATGCTTCCTATATTAAGATACAGGAAAGTTTTTTTATGCATTAATGTAGAATCCTCGCCTGCCACGCGGGGGCCGGGTTCGATTCCTGGCCAATGCAAAACTTGTCCGGCCGGTTAGTCTGACGGTTAACTGCGCCGCCTTTCAATTAAAAGGTTGCAGGTACGAAACTGGTCGCTAGCTAGTTGGTTGTGTTCTTGTGCAAGGCAGTTTACTGACATTGAACATGTCTATCACACACAACACACTGCAATAGCTTCGGTAACCCGACGGTGGGCACGCAATATACATTATTCTTTAGAGTTAATGTTAAACTACAAAAGGAAACCACAAAAAATGTGGTCAGTTAAGAGAAATTGCCAAATTTAAAGAATTTACCCATGTAAATTATTACATACATGTACCAAATGGTTATTCCTTGAAACCCAACAGGGCAAGAAATTACGGAGTTATTAGAATACCTTGCTGTTAAGTTAATGGATCTTACGTTTAACAAATTAAACAACTTTACCCTAAAGTGGTAAAAATCCGCTTATATAGAATAGATAGAATAATCATGTTTATCCCCATGAATGGAAAAACCAATGGGGTTAACACACGGGCAATCGTCAGATCACCTCGCCCCCCTCGTCGGGTTACCGGAGGTATTGCAGTGTGTTGTGTATGATAGACACGTTACCCATTAATCCGCTGGGTTCAGTCAATGTCCGTAAATCGCCTTGCCCAAAGACACAATCGACTAGCTAGTGACCAGTTTTGCACCTGCAACCTTTCGATTAAAAGACGACGCACTTAACCGCTAGACCAACCGGCCAGATATAAAACACATGTTATCCAGTTCTACTGTGTGTAAATATATAGACGCAACTATCTCACAACAATGCCTAATTTTTGGATAAAAATTATAATTCTACTTTAATAGCCATTCCGTTGAGATCAGAGCCAACACTTCCTGCAGTTGGGGAAGTGTTCGGGACAGTTTCTGTGCTCGTGCTTGAGATATGGATTCGTGATGCTGGGATCCCTAAACATGTGCTTGCAACCTATTTGTTAAAACATAGTATTATTCAAGCAGTAAGATAGATTATGGACATTATGCCATGTTCCATTATCGGTGCTGGGCTTGAACAAAATAGATTTGTGAACTGAAAGCGTAAGACGAATTTATCACAATTTCTCGAGTTATAACATTTGGGGCGATTTAGGCTTCAGCATCAATTTTTATTTTACACATACATTTCTTTAAATTTTAATTATCATCTGTAAACGTCCATGGTAGCAAACCTCTGGTGCAGACTTTTAAACGAACAGAACATATTTTCACCACCACGTTATTTCTAATATATCTTGGAACTATTAGACAAACATACTTGAACCATTTTCGTATGTAATCCTTGTCCCATTTCCGTCCCACCATGTGTAAGTAAAACGGAACCATCTTTATAAACCTGCACTAATGCACCAGCCTGGTTAAGAAAGAATTCAGTAAAGGAGATACCGTACTTCGTTGGAATGCAAGAGATGCCACGTTTTCGCCAACTGTAGAAAAAATGTGTTGAATATTAGTCATATCTGTCAGTTTAGATGCTGTGCTCAGCTACATCCAGTTTCTTTCACGTAAACCAGCTGTTTTCAGGCTAATTAGTTGTGTATTCAGCAAGGCGCTTTGCATGCATTGACAGAACCCGGAGGATTAATGAGTATTAAAACAGTAAAAACACCTGAATAATATACAGCACCCTCTAACAGGATTATGGATAAGAGGTAATCTGACAATTGCTATGTTTTTACATCCACAAGGATAAAAATAAATATCGTATGATATGTATACTATATGACTTAGTATATATAACATGATGAGGGAAAGGGGCAATAATATGGAAATACAGTTTATGATGGTAAGTGTGTGCAAGATTATATATTAGATACTTTCCAATGAGCAAAATGAACAGTTAGAATATGATAAGATAGGATTGGTTTGTGTACACGAGCAAAAAATGTCTAATTCACCTTTAGGTGAACTAAAATAAGTAAGGACTGTACATCCCAGTGTTAAATGGAATATAACAATGTTATAGATTGGTTGGTACCGGTTCTTTGAGTTGTATTCTTCAATTTTCTCTTTTCGTTCATTAAAGTTTGACTTTTGATAACATTCTTGCCAACATCTTGGCAAATTGAAGCTTTCCAGTACTTGACCATAGTAGGTGCTATCACCTTCTTTATACATATTTATCTCACGCACCTGGAATATACACATTTTGTATCCGGCAGGTTGGTCTAGCGGTTAAATGCGTCG
>CH002418.1:41479-55427 GCA_000149265.1 Ciona savignyi | reverse complement strand
TGACCGTTGCTACACGCATAGATTTAGACATTATTTTACGAATATATATATTATTATAGAGTTCTTCGAGGTCGAATTTTATTATTGGCCATAGTTTTTTGTATAATTTGGCAGTTATTCCGTCGCATCCCGGTGAGCTATCGTTGTTCATGTTTTCTAGTGCGTTGTATATTTCGTTCATGTTTATAGGGCAGTTTAATTTTCGATGCGTGACGTCATCTATTTCAATTGGTTCTATGTCCCGTAGGTATTCTTCTTGCAGCGGCGAGTTATTTTCAAGGGACCATAATTGTTCATAGAATTTTTGAATTTCCGTGATAGTTTGTTGGGGTGAGTCTGTTAGTGTACCATCGTCTTTTTTAACCGCGTAGATACGATCAGTATTTTGTTTAGCGTTTTCGATACGAAAAAAGTCTTTACTCGGTTTTTCCTCGTTCGGAACCGGCTTGATTTTTGCGCGAATAATTGCGCCTTGGTGGATTTTATTTTCATATGCGTCTATATTTTCTTTTAATTCTATTATTTCATTGATCGTATTTTCGGATGTCATATTATTTTCCAATGACTCAAGTTTATTAACACATTCTATGTATCTAAATTTTTCCGCTTTATTAATTTCGACAGAGAAGTTTTTGATTACGTTTACTATCATGGTTTTACCGTTTTCCCACCATATTAATGGGTCTTTATACTTGGTTTTTTGTCGTTGCCACATCTGCCAATACATATACAAGTTGTCTATGACGTCTGAATACTCCAGAATTGCGTTATTTAATTTATACAGGGATTCTCCCCATCTATTATTATTATGAATATTTAATGTTATTATGGGGCAATTATTATGATCCGAGACGTTGTTAGTTTTATGTACGATGGCGTGTATATTCTTTATTGTTGAAATATTAGCGTATATGCGGTCTATTCTCGAGGCGGTTGTATCTGTAATTCTCGTAAATTTAATTGCATTACCGTGAATGTCTCTAAAGACATCTCGAAGATTATTTTCGTCTAACATCGCGTTTAGTACATCTCTGTCCTGTTTAAGATTTGGATTAAAGCCTTGTTTAAGATCTATTTTATTTAAGACCATATTAAAGTCGCCTACTACGAGTTTAATCGTGGAGTCGCTTTGATTGACGTGACGTTGGATCGTTGCAAGTAGCTGAGCGCGTTCTGTCATTGCAGCGTGTCGCGCGCCGGATGTTAAGTATACGTTATATAGTTCGATTATTTTATTTTTGCTCGTTAGTATTACTTGTTGTGCTCTATATTTATATATTATTTTATGCGTAATTTTGTATTCTGCCATTATCGCTTTTTTTAGTACAATAGCCGTTCCCTGTCGAAAGCCGCGATTTGGCGCAATTTTTGCGTTCAGTAGGATTTCTGCGCCATATCGGGATTTAGCATTTTCGAGGTCTTCTTTATTAATTGTGTGAGTCTCCTGGACACACAGTATATCAATATTATTATATTCCATATAGCACATGATTTTGGTGATTTTATTAACTAGTCCGTTTGAATTTATTGTACCAATTTTTAACTGCTTCATCCATGTACTATATGGAATATAATCTAGTGTTTTATCATTTGAGGGTGTGAATGGGTGTTTGTGTTTAACACGATTCGGTTCGGGTCTTTCTACTGTAGCGTATGTTAGTCGTTCGATGACGACGATGGTTGTCTGTTCCTTTTGGGGGGATGGGTCGGTCGCTGAAAAGTTTTTTTATGTCCGCGACTGATTTTCTTGGTCTCGTGGGTGTTGATGTGACGTTGTCTGGTGTGGCATATACTGATTCGGCATTTGAACCTCTGCGTCGCATCACGTGTTTTTCGTGCGCGTCTTCGATCTCCTGACAGGTGGTGTTCAGGGATACTTCCGATGCAGAGGAGCCGTCTTCTTGGTCGTAAGTCGGGTGAGTATTTCTGGTGGTCCGTGGTTTTTTGAATCGTGTTTTTCTTTTTCGTTGTTTTTTTGGCGATTCATCGGTGTTAGGGATTTGCGGGAAATCCGTGGGTTTGAGAGGGATAATGTGAAGTGTTGGTTGTTCCAATGTAGCTGGTGGCTGAAGATCGAAGGCTGCAAGAGTGTCGAGTGCGTCATATCGATTACTGGTAGTTGTGGGGGTTGGGAGTGCCATTGTTGTCATTTCTGGTGATCTGTTGGTCACTTTGTACCATGGATTGGTGTTGGTGTCGTTGCTGCCATTGTCCATATTCAGGTTTGGGTGTTTGACTTTCCTCAATGATGCCGTATTGGTTTTTGAGTAGAACACTGTTCTTGGTCTCCTCTCATTTTCGTTATTGCGGCAGTATCGCACAGTATGTCCTGGTTGTTGGCACGTATTGCAAAATCCTTTTTGGGGGCACTTTTGCTGTTCGTGTCCCCTGCACTTGCAGTACCTACAAAGGGGTAAATTTGCTTCCCCAGGACGTGTTACCGTGACTTTTCTTTTGGCAATTTTGATGATGGGTGGTATATTCTCCAGTTTTATCTTATCCAGTGCAATATTAATCCAGCCATTTTTTACACTTGGGGAAGTTCCGGTGTGTTCCATATTGTATGGATTTTACCTCTCCCCATTTGAGTGAGTTAACAATTGCTAGTATTTGGTTTTCAGGAATGTCGCACGGAATGGGGTGAAGCGATATGATCTCTGGTTGGTTTTGAGGGTATAGTGCTAAGATCCTCATGGTTGAGCCTCCCTCTGTTGTGAAGGTAATGGTATTACTTTGGAAGTAATGGATGATCTCTTCTAAATTAGGGATCTCCATATTGTCCACATCTTCCTTTAGTGTTACCAAAAATTGACAATCTTTGAAGTTGTCTAGTATGACTCCTTCAACCATTTCAGAGATATCTGCCAATGGAGCTCCTTCAGCGAAGAGCTCCATGAATGCCGAGACCGACATGTGCTCAACAGTGCCTGTCAGTTGGAAAATCAGGGATCTTGTCAGCTCCACATCAATCTCAGGTATCTTTTTTGTATTCATTGTGATTGTTTTGTGAAATATTGTTGTTTTTATAATTGTGTTGTATTGTACGGCTTTATATATTTTTAATTGTGCTTATTTGTGTCCAGGGGACCCAGGTGAACTCCTCAAAGTGATTATTTTATGAAGATTATTTGATTGAGATATCTCAATCAATTTTTAAGTATTGGTATCAAAATAGGGGGATTTCCCCCAAAAAAGTGTTGCACAATGTAGAAACTAGTTAATCGGGGACAAAAAAATAGAAGTTCGAAAAAACACAAAAAATTAAAGGCAACACTAGTTAAGCTAGGATGCCTTTATGAAAAAAAAGAAAAAAATCGGGGACAAAAAAAGTGAGCGGGGGGCGAAAAACTAGCGAACACGTGCAATAGGGTGAGAAAATACACACTTATCACTATTGGCAATACTTTAAGCACCTACCTCTGGGTCTTTTTGCAGGGTGAGTATATCCAAAAGTGGTTACAGTGGGTATTTAAAGATCACAGCGATCAAAAGCTACAAAGTACAGGTACTACTCGCTATTTGGCAGTCTAGCTTGCCTTAATCGAGTAGTGGGACAATTCTCTAACTCAAAAGAGCCGAGAAGCGATCTGAAACCACTTAGCCCGCCCAGTATTTAAAGCAGTTTGGCGATGGAGGGAGCTAGAGTATTATGACACTGGTGGCAAGTTGAAAGGTTACCAGCGCGCTGGTAATTTGTGAGCGCGTACTCAATTTGTGAACGCGTTGACAATTTTGCCGCATGATGGCGTAAAGAGACGAATTGTGACACTCTTGGCCAGGTAAAAGGTTACCAGCGCGCTGGTAAATTAGGTGCGCGCACTTAAATTAGCAGCGCGCTGATTTTACTGAATTATGACATCGATGGCCAACCATACGTGCAGGCCTTAATGACCGCGCTTAAAGTAAGCTGTCACCATGTACATTGGTTCAGTAAGGCTTATATGACAAGTGTTATGCTAAGTCTCCATAAAAAACGAAAATACAACGCTCCTGTTACTAATTCACCTCTAAACTGGCACATGATTGTATACAAATCATATAGGCACGAAATCTCAACAACGTCAATGACGTAATACGGGAAATCCCCTAACATAAAATGAAATGCATATTTGCTCATAACTCTTTAACAAAAAAATATTGGAAGAAACTGATTTGATTTTTGAAATCAGCGTATTTTTTTCCATTTATTAAGATATTCTTAAAATCGACTTCAGTTCCCCTTTAAGCTGGATGCACACATACGCGCGACTACGGAACGGTAACGGGACGCGACCTTCCGGCAAGCGACTGTACGGCTCCGTTTCCGCGCACGGTAATCGCTCGACCGCGTGTGCAATGCACACATGCACTTTGGTAATGCTACACCCCGGAAGTCTTAATATTGTTGCAAAACTGTTATATTAACACTAAATTACCATAAAATATGAAATGGCAACATTCAATATGTTTGAATCTGATGAGCAACTTACTAACTACAGATACCAGTTTATTTTATTGGCCTACCCACGGTATTGCCTTCATCTTTCCGTACAAAATAATAATCAGATTCCGTCGTAACAAGAACACAACATTGTATTTAAAAAAACAAAAGTTAAATGGTATAAAATCAAATAAAGAAAGAAAAGAAAGGTTTTACGGCAACGAAGTTACAACTTTAATTTAACATTGAATTTGGATCCTCCAGTATCTCAATTTCTACTGGGGGATTAATTAAATTACTAATTTGTCGAATGAGGTGTGATGATACAGAAGGGTGCATTTCACGCAATTCAGCAGCCCAGTACATGGCCAAGTGAATAAACTTGTCACTTGGTTGTAGTGAAACCTTTCTTTTCTCTCTTTCTTTTATTCTTTCCTCATTTCGTCTTGCCATTGCTAGTATTTCATTCTGAAAAGAAAAAAGGAACCGACATACTATCAGTAGATACTAGGTTATAGATAGTATTGACACAACACTAAGGAGTCTGAGCCAAAGGCTTATTGGATTCGTGCAATCCGGAAAGTCGTTGTCAAAACCAGTAACATGCTGTTGCCATGTGCCCTTGGGTTGCAACCCAAACAAGGGTCAAAAATGGGTCGCACTACCACTGCTTCTCTGTTTCTGTCTGAAGCGTACCGGTAGGTATTTTAAAAAAAGAAGCAACTTAATGCCAAAAATCATTTATACAAATACAATCATAATTATTTTCAATGTTAAAATACAATGTTTAAGGCTTAGGTCCGTGAGATGTAAACATGGGTATCCTATAAATTACAACAAACCTGACATTGAGATTTTGTAGTCAAGATTTTCCTTCTTTTACAACTTTCCGAGTTGGCATATCGTGTAGGAGTTGGTGGTGTGGTTGACTTACCTATAAGTACCTGGATTAAAACATCAAGAAAAGTAGAAATAATTTTAATTACAAACATGCCATTTTTATATAAGCAGTAGCAGTACCAACCTTCTGATTGAACACTGGTATTAAATTCCCCAGCATTTTCTGTTTCATCCAAGTATTCAAATTCACCAGATGTACTGCTATCCAATACCTCATTTAAAACTAGATTGTCCTTTGTGCTACAATACAAAACATTAAAATGAAAAATAATGGTATAGCCTATAGGCTAAATATGTGATCAAAAATTGTAATTCAAAACAAATAATTCTACTATACGGTACTACTTTTATATTAACATTCCCTCTCAATATGTAGAATTGTAACATAAAAAAAGTTATTACCATTTCTGCCTTACTGGTAGCATAAATTATGTACCTGCGGTGGGTGAGGAACATATCCAAAAATACCATTTGGCTGTAGAACTCCCATGATTCCGGGTTTATTGTGCCAGAACCACTGGGCAAAAGGGATGACCTTTTTCTATGCTTTTTAACATAAGTGTCTCTTAAATCTTTCCAGGTTTTTTGGCAATACTGGCCTAGAAACACAAAATAACATCCCTTTGCAAAAGAAACCAAACACAACTATTATTGAAAAAACATTTAAAAAATAAACAACACAAAATACCCACCAGTTTGCTTCAGTTTAATCCCAATTTTTACCCAGGTGTTATCTACATTCACTCTATTTTTTCTTTCCGCAAGGTACTGATTGAACAGAATTGGGTGTTCAGATACCAGGTCTATTAATTTGTGTTTGAAACTAATCAAATCTTCTCGTGCCATACTTAGCAATGAACAATGGCTATATATGATTAATTTATTTTTACAGATACCTATTCCTGAAAGTATAAAACATGCTTTCAACATGCCACAAAAACTGAAGTGTTATTAGGAGTGTAAATGTTTAATGTGTTAATAATTGTACCGGTATTGAAATGACACTGCTCCGGGTCCTGAAAAATAGGTACACAATTCGTTGCGTAAATGACCAGCACTTTTGAAAAAGTTATTTGACCCTAAAGCACCAGTGACAGGATGCATGTTTACTGAACTTGGAACAGTATGATGCCAGTTTCCTTGAATTAGAGTTCCATCTGATCCAACTCTATCCACATCATCTGCTGATATGTATCGTTGGGCACTTGAAGTTTTCTTTATGTTTCCCTTTTGCAAATAGTTATGTAGCACAGCACATGCTTGGACTACTGCAACCGCCTTGTCTGAATGACAATTTAATTCTGTGTGAAATATCTGCCATCTTGCTGCAAGAATGCCAAATGTGTTTTCTATAACACGCCTGGCTCTACACAGTCGATAATTAAACACTTGTTTTTCTACAGTAAGCATTCTTCCAGGATACGGTTTCATTATTTGATATCTTAAAGGAAAAGCGTCATCTGCTACTATAAAATGAGGAAGAACCAGATGTGAATTTGGTAAACGAACTGCAGGAGGAATGTCTAATTTCTCCTTATCCAGAAGTTTTCCCATTGTAGAGTTAAGGAACACCCCTCCATCACTATGTCTCCCACTGTTGCCAATATCAAGAAGAGTGAAACAATACTGTGCATCACAAATAGCTAACAAAACCAAGGAAAAGTAGCCCTTGTAGTTATAGAACTCCGACCCTGAGTTTGGAGGTTCTCTAATTCGAATATGTTTTTCCATCTATTGCACCAATAGTATTAGGAAAATTCCATAAGTGATTAAAATCTTGGGCTATTTCAAGCCATTGTTCTTTGGAGGGCGGTGCCAAAACTTCATTCACCAATGCTGTCCAAATAGCACTACAGGTTTCTCCTACTATTTTGGCAACAGTCGTATGGCCAACTCGGAATGAGTACGAAAGCTGAATGTAACTGGATCCAGATGCTAGGTGTCTGCAATTTTTTTAAACTGTGTACTGTAATTACTTACAACTAAAACTGTACTGACCTTAAAGTAATTACTAATCTTATCTTCTGGTGTAATAGCCTTCCTCCATTTTGTGTCTTTTTTAATGATTAATGGACTAACTTTACCCAATAAATATTTAAATTGGTCATAATCCATACGAACATAATTAAACAACTTCTCATCATTTCTGCATTTTAAAAGACTGAAACAAATTAAACTCTGACTGACAACTAACTTCTTTCCATAAAGATCTTGTCGACCCACACTTTTCTATTTGGCCTGAAATAATATTAAATTAAACAACATAAACCAACAAAATAAAATGGGCAAAAAATGCAAACCATGTTTGTTTACTATGATGCAATAAGAGTTGAGACTGATCTCTAAATATTGTAAGGCAAGCCTAAATATGTGCTACTGGTATGGTGATACTTTACTAACAATTGTTCCAAGCTTTACAAATAACAACCAGCTGTGCTAACAAATTGGTTTACGGAAGATTCTTTGTAGACTGTAACTTGAATTGCTGAGATCTATCTTACCCACTAGCTGACGACATCAATAGCATCAACAGATTTTGTTGAGTTTCAAACAGATCTTTTTCGTCACTGTCACTGCTTTCATGATGCAACAGAGCCATAGTGGCAAAGTATTTCAATTTAAAAACTAAGTAGGCCTAGCCTAAAAGTACCAGAATTTTGTTCAGGTATAGGGTACCGGTATACATATACATCAATTATTCAGTTTAATGACTAGGAAGTTTACCGCATGATTTTCATATCTCAATATCTGCCTGAAAATATAGTTTCCTTTCACTGTCGAATAGCCAAATTAAATAAACACCGGTAATATAACTAAGATAGGGTACCGGTACACATGCATAGTGTACAACTTGTAAAACAAATAATAAAAGTCTACAGTTGTAACTTCACACAAGGTAATATGGCTACATTGATAGATGCCGAATGTCGCTGCTGCCGTCCGGAGACGCGGAAAAGTAGAACTCGATTCTACTCTATCCGCTTAGCCGCGCGGCAACAATAATTGAGCCGTGCGACACGCAGTCGTATGAATCGCGCGCTCAATGCAGACATACATCCGTTTCGCATCGCCGCGATGCCGTTCCGTTTGGCCGCGCGGCATACAAACGGATACATGTGTGCATTCAGCTTTAAAGGGGAACTGAAGTCAATTGATTCTACGAATATCTTAATAAATGGAAAAAAAACGCTGATTTCAAAAATCAAATCAGTTTCTTTCAATATTTTTTTGTTAAAAAGTTATGAGCAAATATGCATTTCATTTTATATTAGGGGATTTCCCGTATTACGTTGTTGAGATTTCGTGCCTATATGCATTGTATACCATTAATCATGTGTAGCGGCATTCGCGGCTTGTGTAATATTTGTTGCACATTATAATATGTTTTGTGGAATTGTTTAAGTAAGCCATTATTGTATGCTGCGTGTGCGCCTGTTCTAAAAACTTTTGTGCCTCACTTCCCGTGCGTGCCAACGGGATATAATCCCCACGCCATACACTGTAAAAAAATTTTTAGGAATTTTTACATAAAAAGTCTGGAAGCAGGTGGTCCAGACTTTTTATGTATTTTTAATTTACTGACTATTATGTAAATACAAAAAAACATTCCAATCTGTATTTAGAAGAAACATGCATGGCTTGTCTTTTAACATGTTTTTATGTTTTTTAAATTTACTACTACACAATGTAATTATACACAATCAATGGTTTATAAACACATTCGCATGTTTATTATATTTACTACCACACAATGTAAATATACACAATCAATGGTTGAGTAACACATTTGCAAGTTTATTATGTTTACTTCTACACAATGTAATTAAACACAATCAAAACACAAACAATCAATTAACACATTTGCATGTTTATTATGTTTACTTCTACACAATGTTTATTATGTTTACTTCTACACAACTCAAATTATTTGAAAGAAAGACAACGAATTATTTGAAAGAAAGAAGTTAAAGGCAAAGTTCAAACGTACACAAAATCATTTACTGCATTTAGCAGTGATAGCAGTTTTGAGTTTATTCCATTTATCCTGGATTTCTTTCTTCCATTTTTTATTATTTTAGCGCCGCCACCCTCAACTTCAGCAAATGCACTGTAAGAAAACATTGGGTGCTGGTATCATGTATTGATGTAAATTGTAAATGCTCTAAATATATATTCTATATGGCTTATGAATTTTAACGGAAAACATAGTATGCACATATGTAGTCCAAAATCATATAATTTTACAGCCCAGTGGCTTGCTGGTTTACCTAGTTCAGAACTACTAAGGACAGGTTTAGGACGAACACCTTGGTTCTTCATTTTTACAAAATTGTTTTATTAAAAAAACAAATACTTCTAAACACACCAAAACAGTATAACCACTATTAGATATGTTTAACACTATTTTACCATCCCAGGATTATATAAGTATCCTCTATCTATCATAAAAGATAAATATAGAACATGCTCTTTCACTCACCGTTGAAGAAATTCCATAGTAACAGTACCATTTGCAGGATACTCAATGTTAAAAACATAGTAACTGGCAAATAGTAGAGCGAGTGCATCCTCTGCTAAAATAATATCTTTGATAACAACTTGCTTGTCAACTGCAATATAAAATCTGGAAGCAGACAGAACTGAACAACCTCCTGTGAATGAAATGAACAATCTTAATTCACCAGAATGGTATTTGTCTAGCCGTCTTGAGGTTAAGTTTAAAGTTAATAACTATTTTTTGTCACTCACAAAAACTTGTTTTTTATTCATAACATACTTAGCTCTCACCTACAGCCAAAATGCATGGTGTTGCAGGAACATCATTTTTGTCACATTGCTCCTTAAAAAATAAAACATTTATTATTCAAATGAAGTTAATTTTGTGTGTATATAAATAACCAAACGGTGGGCACGAGGTAATCTAACCATTGTCAGTGCTATAACGCTCCTGATTTTCCCATTAACAGGCATAAAATAATATCGTATACATCATATTGAAGAGAAACAATCAAAGGAATTGGGCTAGACTATTTAAAAAAATATCAAACTAAATGTTAAGAACAAAAGTTATTATATTATGTTGTACCAGTAACAATAAAAAAATATCAAACTAAATGTTAAGAACACATATTATATTATGTTGTACCTGTAACAATAAACTCTGGCTGTTCTCTTTAAACACTTGGCATAAAAGGAGAAGCAAACCAAGGACTTCTGGTTGGTTATTTTTTGTAATATTCTTGGCCAAATTAATATTCTTAATGATTTTTCGGACTTCATTATTTTTGTACTGAAGTGACTGCATATATGATAGTACTTTACTGATGTTGTTTTCCCAGTGTTTTTATAAATACATTTAAAGCCTTGCCCATTAATATCTCATATTGAAAGAACATTCCGTCTTTAGTAAAGCACAAAGGCCAATCTTCTTTTAATGTTTGCAATGTCTTAAAACCCGAGTTAATATGGAAACGAAGAGTTGGAAAACATTCTTTTATGCAAGCAAACACTTCTTCCTTTTCCAAACTTTTATCTTGAAAGTGACCCAAAAGCTTTAATCTTAGACTTTCAGTTTCCGTATCAGACTTCGTGTTTGATGGATTCCAATCAATACAATCTGATCCATGCTTTCTACTAGTATTATTTCCTTCATTTGGTACAGATTTAGATTCCAACTCAAGGCTTCCTTTGGGATTTCTGGCAGCATTGTGTACTTTTTGCTCAATTTGCATAATAAGGGACCCACTGCCATCTCCAATAACACTGGTCAACAGCAAATTTTAAACAGAAATTCTAGTTATCGTATCTTAAAGCATTTTTAATGCAGATTCCAAAAATGATTTTACTTTTTCTCTAGCACATCAGGTTTTTGAGATATTTTGGTTTCTGCAATTTTAAATCAATTTTTGTTTTACAGTCCAAATACAATACAACATACATTCTTAAATGAAAAAACAACCCAAGTGCAAGCTCTAAATAACAAGGAAGGGGTGAAGGGATATTTTGCAAGTTTATTTAAGTGTAGAGTAGAGTACAGTTAGTGTAGAGAGTGAAAAATGTAGGAACATACCAGGCGGAACTGAGGGAATTATATTAACATTATATGGTAATATGTTGTATTTAAATAAATTAGTTATTTCTGTAGTTGTAAAATAGTAATATTCATAGTATTTTTACAAGTAATTTCTAAATATATTGCCTATCATAATGCCCAGAAACTGCTTAAACCATACAGATTGATTTTTTTGTCTGTGGAAAGTTTACAAGCAAAAAACAGCAAAGAATCACCTATGATATCAAAAAGATGTATGCGGCATATTTTGGTTACCCATGAGGCAACCAAGATAATACCTGGGCATCCCATAAAATATGCAAGATATGCAGCTTAGGCTTGCACAACTGGCTATATAAATGGTCTCCTTCTATACCGTTTTTTATCCCAATGATTTGGCGTGACGCTGACGATCACTATCAATATTGCTCTTTTTTTTACTAAAACAAGGGGGTTTTCCTTTAAACAGAGAGACAAGATAACATATCCCAACTTGGATTCAGTAAGGACCCCTGTTCATTATGATAAATCAATGTCACCACCAGTACCTCCACTACCTTTAGTTAATACTACTGATAGCAGTACTAATTTACACAACTCTGGCGGATTAATTTCTTCCAACTACACAGATTCTGATACCACAGAAGATCCCATCTTATTTTCACAAAAACATTTAAATGCCTTTATTAGAGATCTATGTCTTTCCAAGGAAAAAGCGCAGCTCGTTGCATTAAAGTTAAAAGAACAAAATATGGTTGAAAAAGATGTCAAAGTAAGTGTTACTACAGGAAGCGCAGTTGTGACTTATCTTCGGCCTTCAAGGTTGAGGGATTTCTTTGTTACTGCCATGATATTGAAGAGCTGTTTTAAACTATAGTTCACATTGTTTTTTTTAATATTTTTTAAGTTTTATTGCCACCATTGCATATTAAGCTAGGATTAATAAAGAACTTTGTGAAAGCTATGACAAAACAGTATTCCAATGGTTTTGAATTTCTCTGTTAAAGTTTCCCATGCTATAATCAAGCCTAGCTAAGTTGAGAGAAGATATATTTGTTGGTCTACAGATTCGGAAAGTTTTTAAAGTTCCAGCAGCCATGTTAATGGCAGAAATATGGTCATTTAAGGGATACAAAATACAGTCATTCTTACACACCATACCCCTCATATCTCAAAATCCTGATGTGCTAGTAGAAAACTAATGCCAGATTTAGAATCAGCGCCTCGATGTTAGCCAGAAATAAGTGTTCTTATTCTCGTTTAAAAAAAAAACTATGTTTTTGTTGACCAGTGTAATTTTACCACTTAAACTTGTATCTTGGAATGATAAAGGGTACTTTTTTATAGCCTTCTGTGCAATAGAACGTATGTGTCTTCTTTTTGGAATTTTAACAGACAGTAAAAGGTTTTCTGTTAAGAGTCTGACAAACAGTCTTCTTTCCGCAGGAGGAAGTCTTTTTTTCATTTCAAAGCAATTCTTAATTTTAGCAGGCATGTTTTCCCATGCAATGTAATTTTCAATTTCAACTTCGGATGGATGTAGCATAATAAAACTATCATCACTTTCTGAAAATGAAGAACTTAGACTTGAACTTTCTGTTAAGTTTGCACTTTCCGGAGTAGAAGTATTAATCGGATCTATGCAATTTAAATGTTTTTTTATACATAACAACAGCTTGCGACGCGGAATCGGACCCAATACTTTTTCCAAGTCCTTTTCTGTAATGAATTCGAGATCTTTCAAATCATATGCTCCCATTTCTTCAATGAAGTAACGGCATAATTCATCTTTAGATGAGTCAGTCATATGGAGATCACAGCTGCTTAAAAAAATATCAAAAGGTTCTGCAACTGAAACAGTTGCAGTACTATCATCAGAATCTGCCATTCTAAAGGATATTGATAACCTATAAAGACAATTTTAAAACATAAGCATGTACAATGTAATATAAAAAATAGGTCTTAAATAGCACAGATCAAGCTAAAACAATATGTCCATATTTTTAAAAATGTCCCCCAAAAGTCTCTATTTATTTACCCTTAAAACTTGGGCGTCTATGACTGAAGTAAGTGCAGTTGCACAAGGGAAAAAAAACATTATTTTTGGTAGCGGTCAGGCCAAAAGAATAGGACAACTTGTTTTGGCATGAACTAACTGGCTCATTCAGTGTTATGCACTAGCACTTCATATACAACAAATTCAATCAGAATAAATTGCATGCTTTAAAGGAATTAAGTTATATTGCCCAGCACTGTACACCCACAATGGAAAAAAATCAAGTAGTTGCTTACTTTTAATACACCTAAATATATTGGTTGCTGATGGCGGCACAACAGAGTAAATTCCGAGAAAGGATAACATATCAGTTTTATAACATTCGGTTACCATATACAAATCAGTATTGTTTTTTACAATCAAAAGAACAATGCGACTAAAAACAGCAGTCTGTAAAATTTACCAACCATGCCTGGTTTGTAAAGGGGGTTCCCGCCCTCTACAACAGAATTACAAACAACAGAATTTGAGCTTAAAATCCCTGCATCAGAGAGGACATTTTGTACATTGTTATTGTAAA